>JAVYIG010006744.1:0-112472 GCA_035222895.1 Strongylocentrotus droebachiensis | reverse complement strand
CTCATATTTTGATATGTAAACTTCTGAATGTGTTTCATAGATTGTTAAATATTGTTTTAAATATTTTTTTCTTCAAACTTGCTAAGCTCCACCCTAAAAATCTGCAAGATCTCATTCTCCTTGTGACATCATCTGTCAGTCATCAATGAGCTAACTCGAGAAAGTGGTATGTAACTTTGCCGAAGTTGACTATCTGTTACAATACAACAAACAATTTGGTTGGCAGGGGCCCTTAAAGGCATTTGGCCAAAATATTGCCAAGGTAACAACCAGTCGTACATTTTTCTGCTGCAGTTAGGTCTTAGATCAACTACTGCGATTCGCATAACTTTTAATGATCCCTCATGGCGTGCTACTGCTGTGTGATGTGTTACGGCTCCAGATGGCTGTGGATGCACCACACTGCTCTGTTTGTACCACCGTATGCAGTACAATGGCTGCACACGTCACGTGCATTCATTAAAAAAGTGGCAACAACCAAAGGAAATTGGAAATGCCCTTTAGGCTTCCTGCACCAAAAGCAGGCATGGTGTTAGGACTTGTATGTGACAGAAGTAATTGTGAGGCAAAAGAAGCTGTGAAGGTGGAAGGACAGCGAGGATATCGTACATGTTCAAGAATGTCTGGTTTCTGTTCATAATATATATGAAACAAAATTATACTAATTGTATGACAGCTAGCATTCAATTCAATGTTAAGATGCAATCATATTTATAAAATTGACTTAATCCCTGGGAAAATCACAAATGATGGGAACAATGGATGTAAAATTGGGTGTATAGGATCATGCTACTTGTATAACGTCAACGTAACCTGACCCCCGCCCATGATAATGATTATACGACTGAGAGTACGTCAACCATGATCACTGCTGTTAGTGAGACAGCCCCACATCCATTGCTGCTTCAATGTACTTACCAAAATATGTAATTTCTTTCATAGCAGGTAATTAGCAGGCAAGTGGTTGTGTCTAAGGGTTGAATAACAGCTTCAATTGAGGCGAAGTGTCCCCAGTGCTGACAGCTGCACCGGAATCAGGCACGGTGTTGACTTGTGACAGAGGTAGTTGTGAGGCAAAAGAAGCTGCAAAGGTGGATGGATAGCGAGGATCTCCTACATCTTCAAGCATGTTTGGTTTCTGTTCGTAATAGATGCAATATGAAAATAAAATTACACCAATGCTAAAACGGCATTTACTCGAATGGTGTTAGCTAATTTATAAAATTGACTTAAATAATATTTGGAAAAATCACAAATGATGGGAAACACGAGCAGAAATGGATGTATAGGATCATGCTACCTGTATGGCATCAAAGTATCACCCCCCCCCCCCAATGCTAAAACAACATTCACTCAAATGTGCAGATGTAAGGAAATTTACAAAATTGACTTAGCTCGTCTCTTTTTTTTTCCATTTCCAACAAAATAAATAAAGTACATGGGATTGCATTGTACATAGTTACTTAGTAAAACAATGAAACTTATCGATATATGTAATTGGTCCACAGTGTACAACAGGTATATAAAATAGTTCTGTAAGTCAGACGCTATGTTCGTGTTCGGTTCGGCAGAGTTCGGCAATTTTTCACCCGAACTTGGTTCGGTTCGGGGTTCGGTAATATAATAGCAAGCAGCGTTATAGCCACGGCGGTTGGCACTGGGCGGCCGTCCGGCCTGCCGGGCCCGACCAGCACGGAGGACGTCTGCACACTGCTTCCGACCAGCACGAATTTCACATTAAAAAACTGCTCTAAACGTAATTATTTGTGAAGAAAAATACTACTTACATTTATCCGTCTTGAATCGTGTTTTATTTTCAATTTTAAAAGAATCTGGTTTTCAACTGGTCAATAAATTATATTTTTTAAAGATTTTCCGAGACGGATGTTGTCTAATGTTAGAGTCATGAAAGTTGCCATCTTGAATAGAGATTCAGGCTCGTCAATAACTGTTTTTTATAAGTTTTTATTTTCAATAGGAAAAATATGAAATCCCTATTTTTCCTGTGGGGGGGGGGGGGGGGGGGGGGGCTAAGTTTTCAGAGGGGGGAGGGGTAAAATGTCCTTTTGCCGTAATTGTCAGGGGTGATTGTCCGGGGGGGGGGGGGGGGGGGTAATAGTCTATAGAACCCTATAACAACATTCACTCTAATGTGAAGATGCAAGCAAATTTATAACACCACTGGGGAAATCGCAAATGATGGGAACTACGTACTACACCGATGCAGAAATTAGGTGCATAGGATCATTACCCCCACTCCCTCAGACTATAAATAGCTTTCCCTGAATTGTTCAAGACAGTGCTTATTGTGTACTACTGTATATGCCCTTTGCTTGTTCGTATTGTTAGATTACAACAGTAATTACCAAAACAATAACATTTTTTTCTTCAAAAATGAAGTTGATCTAGACAGAGTCTATCATAAAGTCTATCAAAAATCCTAAAATTTTACGCGGCTCAGCAACGTCGCGCCATATCTGGCTTATTGAGAAATATGCATCATGCAGCTACCTAGCCTTTTGACAAGGCCTCGTGACTCTAAGCGGCTGAGATGAGTCTAGATACCCGGAGTGAAAGCGCGCGACCGAGTGACGGAACGTCACGAGGCCTTTTGGAAAGTGGGTTTCACTGCTGCGCATGAATTATTCATAGATACATATTAACATGCCAATACGCCTACTTTGGATTTATTGACCAATCAGAACGGCGATCTCCCAGTTGGCTTCGTTCGTGATTCGTTCCATGTAGAGGTCAGTGGTCTTAGCACGTACGTAATAGTTCATAGCATGTAGGTACATGTTCGCACTACGTATAGTTTACTGTGTGTGTGTGTGTGTGTGTGTGTATGTGATGGATACTATATGCTGACGTCGTGCGAGGATACGTTCGCTGATTGGACGCTCTATTTTCTGGAGCGAATTCCAGTCGGAAACAAGGGTTAACATAAGAAATCCAAATCAGATTGATAAAGGCCACTAGGATGGGCTCCTCGCTCACGCGTTCACTTGGGTTTTCGCGATTAGTCTCGTTTTAGTCGCTCGGCGTCTATCAGACAAGTGGCCTTGTTTAAAGGCTAGCAGCTACCCAACACACAGCTTGATGTTGGGCACATTTACATGTGATTAAAGGATTGTTTCAAGAAGTTTTAATTTGATTTTAAAACAATCCAGGGGAACCTGGATAAAAAGAAGAAAAAACAATGAAATGAGTTTAGAAATGCAATTCAGATTAAAAAAAACACTGTATAGATTCTAATACAATCATATTAATTAATCAATCCATGACTTTAAAAATCAAAGAGCAGTACAAAACTACAAACAGTTTGAGGTGGTAGAACTCGTACAATTCATCCAATAATGAAAACGCGGCCAGGCACGCGATGGCCCGGCCCCGCGGGTAGGCAGAGCTTCACTCCAGTCACCGCTGGAATGAAGCAGACTGGCAGAGGGACGAAATAAGTTGTAACAACACAAAATACAAATCATAAATTACTTACAAGTATTGTTATTGTCGTTTTAGAGCATTGTCAGGACCAATGACTGCCTTTTATCACGAAAATGACCTCGCGATTCATTGAATCTCGGTCGTGCGAGGACTGCAATCGCACACACGTGCATAACACATGCATGTGTGCTGTGCATATACATTGTAAAAGGCTAAAGTGGGTTTAAGTGAAACAGAATATTGTGATTATTGTAACATCAGTGAAACAGAAGAACATTTTATATTTCATTGTAATAAGTATATCATTGAACGAGCAATGCTTTTCTCAGATTTAGACACCAAAACAATAGAAGAAACAAAAAGAATACTTTTCAAGTTTTCACAGAAGGCTCAATATGCCATCCTACTATATATCCATAGAACAGGTCGCTTCAAATAAAACAAGAGACCTAATAAGTTTACTTACAAGTAAAGTAAAATAAGCCAAAAGTACTTCTTTCCCCTATCGCTTCTTTAGGAGATTCTCATAAAGAGAATAAAAGGAGGAATAAATAAAGAAATATAATGTATGTAGGTATGTAATATATAGGCCTATATAGGCCCTATATAATATTAAATAAAGACGTTAATTTTTCAATTGTTCTATTTTTATGCATTGATACTAACAAAGAGCCCACTTAAATGTTTGCTTACAAATAGTGATAATGTGATAAGATTTGTATATCAATTTACTTGAATGGATTGGAAATTCGGTTTCAGGAGCGCCCCTGTACGATGTGTCTCAATTTATAGTGTTTCTGTGTTTCTGAGTGGTCTAGGCACCGTGCGTTATAAAATTAAAAGATCACTGCGCACGCACGCCGAGTAGCCGAGAAGCCTGTTTCACATCGGGCAAAGCTAGTTTTCCATGCCATCGAAACCGGGCTGACCAGATTAAACTTTAAAAAAAAGCAGAAACACGAAGTTGCAAACCATCCAGAGACTCCTAAAAATTGCGTTACTTTTTAATTATATCATTACAAATCTTTATCCTCAGTTTTTTTGTCTTATTTATAACTGATTTTCCTTATAAAATTAAAAATAATAATGGCGTATATATTCAGCATTGAATGAACGCCAATAAACAATTACCCAACAACAACAACATATACATTGTAATGCATTGTGTAGGTAGCAATTTTCACTTCCGCATTACTGCCCTCTATCGTTGAAGACATGTATACACATGTATTTCTACACCAATGTTATGATTTTTGTTTTGGCGGAAAATAAAAGACAAAGCGGAAAATCGGAAAAAGAAAAATAAAGCGGAAATTTTCAGCAAAAGCTGAAAGGTTGGGCGGTGTGCCAGTGTGTGATCCTAAGAAACAATTTTACAACAAAAAAATTACATTGATAACTCATTTCGATGAAAACATAAAATCTCATTGATTAAAATATAATGAAATTATAACATAAAGAACAATTAATATATTCCATCTAAAAAATATTCAGTGAAAAATCCTGGTTATTATGTGTTGATGGCCAAGAACATGCTGCCTGCTCCAAAATGCATCATCATTCCATTTTGCCATTTAATAGTCCATATAGAAAAATAGACCCCGTTCTCATTCACTTCGTTGGAGTGGTCTAACTAAGACCTAATTAGGTGAGTGAGAACGGTCAAAGTGGTCCAGGAAGTGGACTTCTGGACCGCTCCAGAAGACCACCTTCCGAGGTGGTCTTGAGGAACGGGTCTTATTAAGAGCGGTTTGGACCGCTCTAACGTGCAATGTGAACGGAAGCGTACTTTGAACGGAAGTGAGCTAGTGACGTTCCGTGCGAAACATGTAGTACGGTATACGGTTTGTATTCCGCGTGTGAAAAAAAATTGACCTGCTGACCAGAGCTGCCATAGCAATCTTGTGGAGCGGTTTGAGCCATAAAAAACTGCTCGGAGTGTGAACGCTCGCAAACCGTTCCTCAAGACCTGGCCGTTCCTCTGGAGCGGTCTAACTAAGACCGCTTTCAAAGTGAGTGAGAACGGGGTCCATAGATAATGTTTGCATGGTATTTTTGTTCAAATCATATGTGATGTGTATTTTTAACAATGAGTTATTCCTATTATTCTCTATATCTTTATGAAAAAGAAAAAAATTATAATTGCAAATTACAATGGATGTGGCCTTTTACTTGTCCTTGCATGGCCCTAGCTTGAGTTCCTGCAGGGTACTTTGTGCCAAGTTATTTCTCTAAGAGTGGAATTCATGTGAGGAATATTGCCATTTTCAGTAGGGGCACTGGTCTGAGAATGAAGATTGTCCGCATAAACGAAAATATCCTGGTAAACGCTGACAAGTCTCGACCTAAAAAAATAAGGATTGTCTGCAATTTTCACGGACGTTTTTTCTTCTTCGGTGCTCTGCAGGTACAGGGTTCCTGATCCGCGTGCTGGCAATTAATGCGAAAAACGGATTCCGCGTAATAAAATACCCCCAGTTCACCGTCTACTTTCTATGGGTTGTCCATCTTCCCTAGGACTTATTGTTCATAAAAGTGAAATTCTCTGCGTAAGTGTAAAATGCATTATGGAGCATCATCGCGGAATTTGTTTTTCGCATCACCAACGCGCGGATCAGGAATCCGGATCCTTCACGAAAATGTGGATGATCCTTATTTTTCTGGATGCGAATGGTCTGCGTTTACGAGGGTATTGTCGTTTATGCGGACGATGCTTATTCTCGTACCAGCACCCCTACTGATTTTGTGAATAAACCATTAATTTGTTGTTGTTTTTTATCGTGTAGGCCTATATAATCTACAGACATGTGCAAGCATTGCGCACAATGAACCGTTAGGCTATACTGTGCAGAGTCCTTGAATGAGTGGTGGAACATTTCACAAGCATGCCAAGAATTTGTAGACAATATAGTCATCTTGACTTTAAAATAATTATTTTAAATGAAATACCTACATAGTACATTGGCTATATAGCGCCAAACATGCCAAATGAGGAGAGTGAGCAGCACAAATAGCCGCAGTATTATCAAGGTTTGCCCAAAATGTCATTGGATTTTCTGTTGATCTAGACAGAGTCTATCATAAAGTCTATCGATGCGCAAACGCTAGTGACACAAAGTGCAATGGAATACAATCAAGCTTTCAAGGGGCATTTTTTTCATTTTTTCAACGCAATTTTGAGCTGTGACTGTGAGTGTGAATCAGATGAAATTAAATAAGAGAACTGATTTTTTAAGGTTATTAAAGCTACAGTCCCATATACGTCCCGGACCGTCCCGGACCATCCCGGACCCCATCCGGGGTGATCCGGGATTCGGTCCGTGTTGACACCGTGTTGGCACCGGGGTGGTCCTGGATGGTCCTGGATGGTCCTGGGCGGTCCGGGAGTCGACCCCGGATGTTTTTAAAGGTCAAAAACTGCCGGGGTGGTCCGGGACGGTCCGGGACAATAGTTTGATCCGGGGTGATCCGTGTAGCCACCGTGCTGGGTCCGGGGTCATCCGTAGTGGCGCCGGGGCGGTCCGTGTTGATCCGTGGCAGTCCGGGAGTGAGTTATTGACCGCCCAGGACCATCCAGGACCATCCAGGACCACCCCGGTGTCAACACGGACCGAATCCCGGATCACCCCGGATGGGGTCCGGGATGGTCCGGGACGGTCCGGGACGTATATGGGACTGTAGCTTAAAAGCATCACACTTTATTGAACAAAACATCCCGGGACCATCCCGGATCACCCCAGACCATGGTCCGGGATGGTCCGTGCTCGTCCGTGCTGGTCCGGCTTTATATGGGACTGGGGCTTTAAACTGCAGTATGATTTTGAAGCATCATAATGATTTAGATCTAGATCTAGACTATATAGAGTCTAGGCCTATATTCAATATTCAATTGAACAATAATTTACATTTTCTCCTAGACCCTATTTATAATTTAGTAGGCCTAGATCCAGATCTAGGCTACCGGTATTTCTTTTGTAGACCTAGAACTAGAAGTAGAAATCTACATGCATGTGTGGAAAAGTAATAGGAAATCCAATGAGTTTTATGACGTCGATACCGGTGAATTAATGGCTAGACCTTATGCATTGAAATTATAGGAGTGTGAAGTGGAATTATGCTCAAGTTGGATGAATTTTGATTGTACAACACTTTTTCGTAGAAAAAATGCCAACACACACACAAATAACGATAGAATCACACACAGAAAAGTTTATATTTGGGACTAGATAGGTCTCATGAAATACAAAGGCAAATGGTTTTCAAACAATATTAGTCCTTATAATTAGACTATCGATTATTCCTCTGACTAAGATGAATATCTATATATTTAAAACTTACGGTATATATTTTTGGAGTGAAGACAAGGAACCACCAGCAGGGCAAGGCTAGCTGCGCCGACCAGCTGAAACTGTAGCTGATGCTAGCCGCAGGTATACGGTACGGTATGCGAGCTCTGGCGGGTACGTCAAGCGGCGACGCCGGCGGTCGACGCCAGTCCTGAGCGTACTGCAGAGAACTAGCCTTGCCGGGTCGCGCTAGCTAGCCTGCCAACTAGGCCGGACCCATGGGGAGCGTTGGGGTTCATGCCCCCTTTTCCTTCCGAAAAAGCCAAGAATTTTCAAATAAATGTTCAGTTTACGCATTCAGAAATGCCTCAGAATGTACCATAAAGCATCTTATAGTTCAATTTTTTCCGGGGCCCTTTGGCCCGGACCCCACAATGATTTAACATTTCATGCCCCTCCTTTAAAAAAAAACTCTTGGATCCGCCGCTACAGCGGGTCGAGCACGCAGGATGTATTTCGCATAGGCTGCCTGATAATACGCACGCGTATTCCGCACAAGCATTCCCAGCAACTTACTGTTACAGAATATAATCTAAAGGCGGCGATCTCAATAGCTGAGTAGCGCGCGCGCGCTGGAAGACTAGTTTTACCAGTATCTTACTGGGTCGTCACTATATTCTAGGTGACAATATAGTTCCAGTACATTACTATAGCAACTATATCACCTAGGTTATCAGATTATATTCTGCTCTGATATTAATCAACCACATTGGGTAATCCGCTACGGTACTTTGCTGGCTCGATTATTGGTATCAGGTGTAAAAACAGTCCAAACACCCTCGGCTACCGCCTCGGGCGTGTGACTGTTCCAAAGGTACCTTGTGTCGGTAATTCTTACTAATGCACTCACTGCTGTGTATTATTTGTATACTACCGTATGTGAATGTGGGAATGCTGCGGCGGCCCTATATTTGCTATTGGCCGTAGCTATTTTTGGTATTTGTCTAAAAGGCGACCATGCGTATCACTTCAAATACCGGAAGTGATTCTCACCTTTAGCTGTCCAAGTACATCAATAAGAAGCTTGTTGTCGACTGTTTTTTGGCAATCTACTGTTGTTAAGACATGAGTCACTTTTTTGAACGGCAAAGACTGCAAAAGAAAAGGTCATACAAAAGAGAAATTAAAAAAAAAAAATTATTACAAGGACCTCTCCGTTTTTAACACTAAAAAGGCTGGGTTATTTTGGTGCTCTCCCTTGAATCCTTTGGAATCTTGGCCATGAAATGACAACAATTCTGAAACGTGGTGTACAGATGAGTGTCTCATAAGCCCATGAAGTTTCATATCTATATCTCAAATGGCTTCTGAACAGGGGCGAAGTGACAATTCTGCATTGTGTGCATGACATAATATGGGGAAATGCTCACTTTTTAGCCGTGCGCAGCGCTGCAATTTTTGACGCTGTGCAGTACCCTTTGATCAAAATTGTATAAATTTAATAACAAAAGATACGTAGGACTCTAAGGAAAATGTCCTCAAAATTCTGGCCCTTCAAGGGATAAGGAAATGAGTTGGATTAAGCTACGGTCACAAAGGTTCGTATGAACGATGCGTTCGTACGAATCTCCCTGTTTTCCATAATGTTTTCCCGAATTTCCATTGTCTGAAAATCGTTCGTACGGCGTTCGTAGCAGTTCGTAATGGCATTTGTGACCGAGGCTTTAGTTGGTAAAGCATGTTAAACCAGAGATAGGTTTGAAACTAGCCTGTTTGGATGACTGCACACTGCATTTATTGCAATTGTGTCACGGTGACAATGTGCCCTTCTGTGTACCGTCAGGGAGGTGCAGTGGCGGATCCAGCCCCCCCCCCCTGTGGAAAAAACGTGTACAAACACGTTAATTTTACCTCTTTTTTTGTGGAGATGCCCCCCCCCCCCCCCCGTGGCGCTCAAGGGGGGGGGGGGGGGGGGTGCGATTTTTCAAATTTTCGGGAGCATAAAAAAAAAAAATAGTGCTCCTTCCCCCCCACCCCCCAACCCCACCCCCCACTGGGCGAAATATTGGCCGGCACGATTTTCAAATTTCAGCAAACTAAATTTCAAATTGATTTCAAATTTGCCACCCCCCCCCCCTAAGAAATTCTGGATCCGCGCCTGGGGAGGTGAGCCATTGACACACTCAGCAGAAAACACTCCATCCCCAGATAGGACGTTTGATGGAGGCCCTGTGTAACCCTTGTGCCATATATTATGTGAAGGACCCACAGCAAGTTTGCTTTTCCCCTCCCAAGCACAAAATGCTGAATACTTACATGTCATAATAAGAAGTAGAATAAATACAACCTTGATCAGAGTAAAACAACCAAACATATGCACCATTCTTTCATTCATGCTAGAAGTTCAAATCAGTTCATTTCAAAACAATTGTGCATTAATATGTATGAGTTTATTCTGGGTCGGCACTAAAAAAAAAGTCACTGATTTACCTTTATGTTATGTAATCTTTTCAAAATTGTTCAGACTACATGTATTATGCTGTCATGGCCTACCATAAACCACACTACATGTACTGTCAATGAACTGGTATCTAGATAGATGTACAATTTATGTACAAAAATACAATAAGTCTCGCATGTGAACATCAAATAACCCACGAGTCTTTCTTTTTCGCTAATGCATGCTTGTGAGTTGATAGTACTAAAATTGCACATGGCATTTTAAATCAGGATTTACACAGCCCTTTTTAGAAAAGACATCTATATAGATTGCACGCTTTTCTAGTGAAGATTCCTACTTACCACTAATTTTGTAGAAATTGCTTCTGGCCCTTGACATTGTTGTCCTTCAAATGACAGCTGGCTCACATTCGTCTGCAATAGAATCAAGTAAAACACAATATGTCAAAACATGAAGAGGGGAAGAAAAAAAGCCGAATATTATTGTCATGAAAATGTATCCCCATCCATATTTTTCATTTCCAGAAATTAAAGGTTACCAGTACTCAACTTCCATGAAAGCTTGTTGCACGTGCCAGTTTTGTAAAATTTAGAATGCAAAATGTGAAGTGACAAAATATAATCAATAATGTTTGCATTGGCATGTACCTAATGAAATGTCTTGTCCCTGTGTTGCAGAATTAATCATTCATTCAATTTTTTGGAACACATTAAATAAACCTATTTTGGCAAGGGTATTACCAGCACTCTGATAAGACCAACAACAGCTAGCCAAATAAGCGTATAACACCAAATGGCTAAGGGGTAAGAGGACATATTTTTGTTGTGTGTGTGTCTTAAAATTTAACAATTTAGCCGATCGATATTTCGTTTCGTTGGGGGGGGGGGGGTGAGGTCTGCTTTTTGGGTCAGCCATTACCACAATTTTTGTATATATTTTGTTTAAATATATATATTTTTTATTTTAAAAAAAACCAAAGGGGGGGGGGGGGGTTTCTTTCAAAACACACACATTAACAAGAATTAAAGGAGGTGGGGTTCAACCCACCCCCCCCCCCCCCCTGCGTACGCGTCTGCTTCTATTGCATTTGAATTTATTGAAAAATATACATCAAATAGCACTAACGATCATGAATATTTGTCCTGTAATAAGAATTATATACCTCACTTAAGAAATCCAGCCATTTGATTGGTCGAATTGCATTCATAAACTTCAACTGTTCCTGTAAAATTCCCGGTAACCATGCATAAACATTTCAATATTTTTTAATAACCATGGTTACTCCATGGTTACCCCATAGGTTTACATGTTAAAAAATGGTTAGAACTTTGAGCAAAGGTTAGCTTTGAGCAAAGGTTAGCTTTGAGCAAAGGTTAGCTTTGAGCAAAGGTTAGCTTTGTGTTATAAGATACAGAAATGTGATGTGAAATGAAAAATGTTTTTTATTTTTTATTTTTTAGTCTATTTTTTTTCGGCATATAAAAGTATTAATGACTGCTTTATTTTTTTTCGGCATATAAAAGTATTAATGACTGCTTTAATATTCGAGAAATAGTTGTTTTCATACGCTCTCGGGAAGGTTACAATTGTGCTATTCCCCTCGGCAAGCCTCGGGGAATAGCACAATTCTAACCTTCCCTTGAGCGTAATAAAACAACTATTTCTCTCAAAGCAGTCATTAATACTATACTATTAGTATTAGAAGAGTTGCTATAGTTGATATATTGCTTGTAAACTTCTACAAATTGCTGTTTTAAATTAACTGTATGGATACACAACCATTCCGGACACATAGGCCCGAATTCACAACAAAGGTTTGTCGACAAACCTTGGTTTTCGTAAGTCATATGACGCGTTTTTTACGCGTCGAAACGCGTCATATGACGCACGAAAACCAAGGTTTGTCGACAAACCTCCCTTGTGAATTCGGGCCATATTGTCTGGGTATACAAATGTTAGATTCATGTGCCCATTAAACTTTTGATTGTGTAACTGTAAGTAAGCCAATGTAAAACTGGAACAGAAGTGTAATAAGAAAAGAAAAGGGAAGTGTAATAAGAAAAGAAAAGAGAAGTGTAATAAGTTTGAAACTAATTGTTTGAACTAATGTATTGTTAGTTTGAACTAAATGTTGACCCTGTATGCCTACGAGTGTGTATATGTGTGTGTAATTGTTATATTTGACAGACGTGATATGATTATTTACATCTGGGGACCTACATGTACCTTAAAGTTTAAGTTAACGTCACCACCCGAAAGATGTGACTTCGTTTCGAACCAGAGTCCGCCTAAGCCAGTTTGTAGGCGAAGGCAGAGCCTAGCTGACCAAGTGAATGTACCCCTACCCTAGACCAACTCACATCTCCCTATATCTGTGTGAGAATTGTATGTTCATTTTAGTTCATTTGATTTCCATTTCTCGTAAAAATATACATTTAACAATACATTATACATATAAGCAAATATATAAATATAAATAATAAATAATACTAAGAATATGGAGGAGCCAGCAGAGGCCATTGGCCTTTCAAAGGCTGGGCTCCAATGTCCTCAGATAATAATACAAAGTAAAGAGACAGGCTACGATCATGAGGATTGATGTATCACTATCACTGTATCACCATAAGTTTCAGGTAGATATAATGTTGAATGACCCTCCACAAGACTTTGGACTTAAGTTACTGGACGTCATCTTGGGTAATTCAGGTATATACAACGTCCACACCAGTCATGCCATTCAAGGGGCTTTCACACCGGGCCTTGCGTAGAGTTGCGTAGTGTTGCGTACCGACTACGCCGAGCATACGCTACCCTACGCAGGCCTACGTAACTGTACGCGGAGGACGCAAATGGGTACGCGAGACGGACGCAAAAAAATAAAAATGTTTAATTTTTGTTCGCGTACCTTTGGTGTAGACACTATACGCAATTTGTACGCAATTTGTACGCAACATTTTTAGGTACGCGGTGCCTATGCACAAGGTACGTAACCATACGCCATCGTACGCCAGCCTACGCGTAACCTACGCAACTCTACGCAGATCCGGTGTGAAAGGGGCTTCAGGCGCGGATCCAGGAATTTGGAGAGAGGGGTACAATGAAGGGGTAGCACTGTAAACGCGCAAAAGGCCAAATGCGAGGCCAAACTGGCCGCGCATTTGGCCCTGCCCTGGAGGTAGTCTCGGCCGCGGCCTGGCCCGGCTTTTTCTCACTGTAAACGCACCAAATGCGCGGCCAATTGCGGGGCCAACTGTTACCCCGCAATTTTGCGTTTACAGTGCTGGGCCAGGCCGAGGCCTGGCTAGCACTGTAAAAGCACAAAATTGCGGGGCCGAGTAGGCCTGGCCCGGCCCTGTCCCTTTTCTCACTGTAAACGGGGTCTAAGAAGCGGTGCGTCAGCCGCGCTTGCGCAGACAGGTGGCTGTCTGAGGGGGGATGTGGCCCCCTAGCTCAGCTGAAGAAATGTTCAATTTTCAAACTCAATTAACGGGACTTGGTGTATATACTTTTTTGTCAACATTTTATTTCATTGGCTTTATTATTTCTCTGCAGTTGAAAAGAAAATGTCAGTTTTCACACTCAATGCTCGTGATTTTTTCTATACTTTTTGTCAACATTTTCATTATATCGGCTTAATTATTTCTCTACAGTTGAAAAGAAATCTAGTGAACATTTTACCGACTGTCCTTAATCCCTGACCACATCAGAAAACTAGGACTAAATCGTGGCTGGATTTGGAGTTTGTCATGGGACTCTTGCTATATACGTTGTTACCTTTATTCGCTCCAGTGGTCTCGAGTAAGCAGACAGCAAGTAATCAATGATTGTGTAAATAATAAAAAGTCCATGCACGGGAGTGATTGTTGGAAGCTTAAACTGCATAAAGCTCACACTATCTCCATTTTTTTTACAACAAAAGGCTGTTTTGGGAACCACTTCTGTCTTTACGAATAGGGTGCAGGGGCAGAGCCTTTGCCGGGAGTCTAGGGGCGGAGACCCAGGAAGTTCTTGAATTTGTAAAAATTTAGAAAATTCAAAATAGTCGTCACCAGCGATAGAAATTGTAATTTCCTCCTTAAAAGTCACACAGCCCCTTTCATTTCATTTTAGAAATAACCTCTCTTTCAAAGACAAGTTTATAGAACTTTTGTGTGTATTGTTGTACTTTTGTCTGCAGACTAAATAATAGCAAACTCATCGGAAATGTAATCTGTAACTGCAAGTGAAGAATTAAGTTTCATTTTCTTCCTTTTTTCTTTCTTTCTTCCTGTCTCTGTCTCTCCCCACCCTCTTTTACATTATTATCTCTTTCCCCCCTCATTTTTCCTTCCATTTTCTCTCTTTTTTCCATTTCCATTTATTTAGGCCGCCAAAAAAGGAGAGCAGCAGCTGATTCGCCCCCCCCCCCCCCGATCAGCCAGTGATCTATACGTTGATGCAGGCAATACGCATAACTTGCGCTGGGATCGGGCTGGGATTCAGTTCAATACGTTGCCGACCTGTTACTCGGAGTAGCAATTTTTATATTATTAGTATATTTCTTCTTTTTCCCCTTCTCTCTCTTTTTTCTCTTCCTCTCTTCTTCTCTTTTACCATTTTTCTCTCTCTTTTTTTCAGGCCACCATAAAAAGGGGACCGCGACTGATTTGGCCCTAGCCCCCTCACCTGGAGCCGCCACTGTTTCTAAAGCTAAACAAATGAAATAAAATATTGACCATTTTCACTTTTCAGGATTTCTTACATTCATTTTGATTTGTTTTAATGTTTCTTTAAAAATCCTTGACACTATCAAACTTCTGCAGGCCTAATTTCCTTAAAACAAGGCAAGTGGAGACTCTGTCCCAGGCGGTCCGGTTTGGCATGCCCTGCTGTCGGCCCCCCCCCCCAAACAAAAAACAAAACAAAACATTGGGGGGGGGGGGGTCACGGGCCAGATGTGCCCCCGTCTGTATCCTCGCATAAGTGATGTCAAGACAAGTCTGTCTGTAATCTAACTTGAATCTCTAGTACTAGTACAGAAGTAGTAGTACTCTACTACTATACTACTATAGTTCTAACTTATCATACTTACGGCGTATAAACGTCCTAGCTGCGTTCTATCAGTATCAAATAGGGTGTAGTATTTCTTTAGAAATTGATTGCCTATATCTGCGCCAGCCATGATAGAAAATAGAAACTCAATATAAATTATACAAGTTCAATTATAATGTCTAAATAGACTCTTTCACGACGTAGGTTTCTCGATGAAAAGATCAACAGCTTATAATTTTCAAAAAGATTTTCGCATATTCGTAAGTACTCGTTACGTTGAATCTCGATCGTACTCTCAGCATGCGAAGGTATACCAGATTAGTCTGATCGTTACTTACATAAAATGTATTTATGTACCGTACCTTTGAGTACGAGTGTGCGCGCGCTCATGCACGCACCCCATGCCCAGGGGCGTCGCTAGACCTTTTTCAGTGGGGGGGGGGGGGGGGGGGGGGTGTAGAGGCCAATTTTTACCGACAAAACTAGCCACCAATTATTACCGACAAAATTAAATGTCCAATATCTAAAAATTTAAACCTATAAACCCGGGGCCGAAGGCTAAATTATTTTTCCTATGGACTATCTATAAGTACTTGCATATGCGCAAATGGTCATTTTCCTCGACGACATAAATATATTAATTATTTCGTCAACTTAGTCAGCATCATAGCTATATTTTAATGCAGGCACGGAGCTAGGATCTTATTTTAGGGAGGGGCGGTAGAGAGCAAGCGAATCACTTAAAGAGCGCGCGAAACGCGCTCATTAGGGGGGGGGGGTGGGTGATAGGCCTCTCGCGCGAAGCGCGGAAGCTTAAACGTTACCTTAAATTATTAGGAAAAAAAGACGATTTATTGTACCGTTCTCGACATTTAATCCTTGTCTGAGTGAAGTTCCCCCCCCCCCTCCCGCGCGAAGCGCGAAAGCTCTGACGTTTCATTAAATTATTATAAAAAGAAGACGATTTGCTGTACCGTTCTCGACTGTTAATCCTTGTCTGAATTCAGTTTCTCCCCCTCCCGCACAGCGCGGAAGCTTTGACGTTTTATTAAATTCTGAGAAAAGCAGACAATTCGGTGCACTGTTTTCGACTCTTAATCCTTATCTGAAGTTTTGGCGTTTTATTAAATTATTAGAGTAAGGAGACGATTCGTTGAACCGTGCTCGACTCTTAATCCTTGTCTGAATGAAGCTTCCCCCTCCCGCGCGAAGCGCGGAAGTTTTGGCGTTTCATTTAATTATTAGAGAAAGTAGACGATTCGTTGAACCGTGCTCGACTCTTAATCCTTTGACGTTTCATTAAATTATGAGAAAAAAGCAGACGATTCGGTGTACTGTTTTCGACTCTTAATCCTTATCTAAATTCAGTTCTCACGCGCGGAAGTTTTGGCGTTTCATTAAATTATTAGAGAAAGTAGACGATTCGTTGAACCGTGCTCGACTCTTAATCCTTTGACGTTTCATTAAATTATGAGAAAAAAGCAGACGATTCGGTGTACTGTTTTCGACTCTTAATCCTTATCTAAATTCAGTTCTCACGCGCGGAAGTTTTGACGATTCCTTAAATTATTAGAGAAATAAGACGATTCGTTGTACCGTTCTCCACTCGTCTAAATGAAGTTTTCCCCTTCCGCGCGAAGCGCGGAATTTTTGGCGTTTCATCACAATATAGAGAAAGGAAGACAATTTGTCGTACTGTTTTCGACTCTTAATAAGCCATATTAATTTGTCTCAATTCAGTTTCCCCCTCTCGCGCAAAGCGCGGAAGCTTTGACGTTTCCTTAAATTATTAGAGAAAGAAGACGATCTGTCGTACCGTTTTCGACTCTTAATAAGCCATATTTGTCTGAATGAAGCTTCCCCCTCCCGCGCGAAGCGCGGAAGTTTCGACGTTTCCTTAAATTATTAGAGAAATAAGACGATTCGTTGTAGGCTACCGTTCTCCACTCGTCTAAATGAAGTTTTCCCCTTCCGCGCGAAGCGCGGAATTTTTGGCGTTTCATCACAATATAGAGAAAGGAAGACAATTTGTCGTACCGTTTTCGACTCTTAATAAGCCATATTTGTCTGAATCCAGTTTCCCCCTCTCGTGCGAAGCGCAGAAGCTTTGACGTTTCCTTAAATTATTAGAGAAAGAAGACGATCTGTCGTACCGTTTTCGACTCTTAATAAGCCATATTTGTCTGAATGAATCTTTGGCGTTTCATTACAATATAGAGAAAGGAAGACAATTTGTCGTACCGTTTTCGACTCTTAATAAGCCATATTTGTCTGAATTCAGTTTCCCCCTGTCGCGCGAAGCGCGGAAGCTTTGACGTTTCCTTAAATTATTAGAGAAAGAAGACGATCTGTCGTACCGTTTTCGACTCTTAATAAGCCATATTTGTCTGAATGAAGCTTCCCCCGGAAGTTTCGACGTTTCCTTAAATTATTAGAGAAATAAGACGATTCGTTGTACCGTTCTCCACTCGTATATATGAAGTTTTCCCCTTCCGCGCGAAGCGCGGAATTTTTGGCGTTTAGTCACAATATAGAGAAAGAAAGACAATTTGTCGTACCGTTTTCGACTCTTAATAAGCCATATTTGTCTGAATTCAGTTTCCCCCTCTCGCGCGAAGTGCGGAAGCTTTGACGTTTCCTTAAATTATTAGAGAAAGAAGACGATCTGTCGTACCGTTTTCGACTCTTAATAAGCCATATTTGTCTGAATGAATCTTTGGCGTTTCATTACAATATAGAGAAAGGAAAACGATTCGTCGTACCGTTGTTGACTCTTAAACCTTGTTTAAATTTAGTTTCCCCGAAAATTTTAAACCTCTGATTTCTTTAGCTGATATTATAGGAAAGTGAAACTTCGAGAAAATACAAGTATTGTTGTTGTAGTCACTCTCGAAGTCGTCACAGCGGATAAAAAGTCACAGTTCGTAGGAAAAAAAACTTGTCGGCCGACCGACAATATACATTTCACCGACTTCAAACTTCTGCATTGATATTAGTACACGAGGATCGAGCAAGAATACCGACACAGCAACATAATTGGCCGTGTCTTTCTTGCTCCCTCGACGAGACGACTCCACCCAATAACCCCCTTCTCTCTTTTACTCCCACTCCTCTTCTCTCAGGCTCTTACCTCCCCTCTCTCTCCTCTCTTTCATCTCCCGTTTCTTTTGTTTCCCTTTACTCTTTTTTCTCCTTTTTTTTTTCCTTTTATTTCTTTTCTTTCTTTTCCTTTCTTTCCTCTCCTCCCTCTTTTTCTTTTCTCTCTCTCTTTCTTCTCTTTTCTTTCCTTTCTTTTCCTTTCTTTCCTTTCTTTTCCTTTCTTTCTTTTCTTTTCCTTTTCTTTTTTCCTTTCTTTCCCTTTCCCTCTCTTTTTTTCCCCTCCCCCTTTCTCTTTTTTCCCGACGGCAGCGCAATTTTACCGACAAAATCCTGACAGGTGGGGGGGTGTCGCACCCCCCACACCCCCCCTTTGGCGACGCCCCTGCCCATGCCCCCGATCCCGATTCCAGTTCCCTAACTAGCACTGCGCGAAAAAGAAAAAAACTGGGTGTGGCACAGTTCGGAACCACTGATCAGTATACATACAGTGTCCAGGCAGTGCACTAACACATAGGCAAAGGATCGTCACGAAACTAAGCACGCGCGCATATAGTGGCCACCAGTGGCGGATCCAGGGGGATGTAGGAGGGGGGGGGGGGGGTGTGAGGGGGGGACAGGTAAAAACACGTTAATTTTACCTTTACTTGGAGACGGCCCCCCTCCCCTGGTGCTCAAGGGGGGGGGGGGGGGGGGAGTGGTTCAATTTTCAAATTTCCGAGGGCAAAATTGCTCCTTACCCCCCCCCCCCCCCCGCTTATTCACCGGCTGGCTGTTTCGTCGCTAAATATTTTCTCACGAATTGGGCCCCCTC
Source organism: Strongylocentrotus droebachiensis (assembly GCA_035222895.1). NCBI lineage: Eukaryota > Metazoa > Echinodermata > Echinoidea > Camarodonta > Strongylocentrotidae > Strongylocentrotus > Strongylocentrotus droebachiensis. Next base: position 93,340 of record JAVYIG010006744.1, on the reverse strand, counting down.
TTTTGTCCCCTCCCCTTCCGCCGGGTGGATCCGTATGCGAAGGGGGAAAACAAAAGCAAAGTGGCTTGTCAGGGTTAATCCCCAAAAATAATTTTATTACATTGTAACACAGTAAAACAAACGGGGATTGCGTTCATTGGAATATTGCAATTAGGCCTATATTGTTAACCTATGACAGACAGCTTTGACAAAAGCATGCATAATATATTTCTAGGGATTTATTGTGGTTTTTATTGGAAATGAAATTATTAAAAATGTTTTCAAACTCTTCATCCTTCTTAGTATGGTCTTTTTTCTTCCTCATAAAAATTGTGATCTTAAAAAAGAATGATAACAACTTATAGATACTGACAAAATTGCAATTAATAACACACACCCCGTGTCCACACATAACAAATTCACCGTACAGTGTATTACTATCCCGAAACGGTATAGTTATACCGTTTCGGGATAGTTATAAGATGAAATTGTGTGTGTGTGTGTGTACACGTGTGTACACTTACTAACGATGTTTTTTTTCCGGGGGGTAAATGTCCAGGGGGAGGGGTTGATTGAAACCAACTTATTATCAGGGTGGACTTTAATGAACAAGGGGGAGGGGTAATATGTGGGGAGGGGAGGGGGGGGGGGGGGTAAAATTGTCCTCGGGGTGGTTGTCCTTAGTACTCCTGGGAGGGGATAATTTGTCCAGAGGGGGGGGGGGGGGGTTAAGGTCTTATAGGGGTAATTGTCCTCGGGTTGGTGATCCTTGTGGGGGTATTTTCCGGGGGTAATTTTCCTGGGGGGGGGGGGGGGGTATTGTCCTTGGGCAGTAGTTTTAATGCTTACATTGTAAAAATCATATTTAATGGCGATCCTGGAAACGTAAAACTTACATTGGAACGCATATGACATATAGGTGCAGGCCGAATGCATAGCAAATCATAGAAATGGTAAATGCCCATAAAAGTGATCTGGGTGGAGGCCGATATGCTTGATGTACCGTATAATATAAATTATTTTAAGTTTCTCAGTGTTAAGAAGGATTAGGCTCTAAGGGATTTACTGCAAGGACGAAATGTGAAAAAGCCAGACATGATCGTCTGGCGTGGGGGTCAGGGGGGGGGGGGGGGGTCAAATTTGTGAGAAAATATTTAGCGGTGCTGACAGAGGGGAGACTGAGGGGGATGTGCCCCCCTGAGACGCTGAAGAAAAATCGAACTTTCAAACTTAATTCGTGCGATTTGGTGTATACATTTTGCCAGGATATCCATCAAAATCTGTGACCTTTACCAGCAAAATATTATGATAAGCCTTGGATTTCTAGGAGGAAAGACTGTAAACACAAGAAGCGGGACTGTTGTATAAAGCTCTGATACAGCCACATATTACATATGGCATCAAGGTTTGGGGTAGTACTTATAAATCACACTCGAACTGTATATTTTATACTCAAAAGATGGCTGTACGTGTTATAACTTTCAAGCCACATCGTTCTCATACTAATGCACTGTTTCATGACCTCAAATTGTTGAATGTTTTTAAATTGCATAAATTATCTATTTGTACTTATGTGTTTGATTTGATAAATGAACGACTACCTCATTCTTTAAAACATATTGCAGTATGATACAACATGAATATTCCACAAAACAAAAAACGGGTCGACAACTACGTCTTCCTTTATTCAAAACAGACCAAGGAAAGTTTTCTGTTTCGTTTGATAGAAGTAATTTTTGGAATATGCTTCCTACTGATCTAAGAATTGAGAGATCAAGAACCTCTTTTCGTTAAAAACTTACAAAATTACTCTTGGGTGAAAGCCCCGAATTATAACCTTGTAATTATAAACCGTATATGTATATAGCAACCAGTCTCGTTTTTTTTAAATCGTAATATTATACCCAAATCTTATTTATAGGATTTGGAAACACATTGTGTATTTTTCAATGAACTTTATTTCAGGTTTTAGATAACGAGAGTCAGACTCGACTAGCACATGTGCTATTGTTTTACTCTATTTTACCATCGATCACAAACTCATTGTAAATTGTCATTTATTGTTTTACTTGACACTAAAATTACTTATAACTATTTTGTAATATTTGTATAATGTACATGTATATCGCTGTAGAACATGTATTTGTATAATTCATGTCATGTATTTATGTTATGTTGACATTGTCATTGTACATTTATATATATCTTTTGTTTCAATGTTTCAATGGTGGTAAATAAATAAATTCAATTCAATTCAGTTAAATTCAAATGTTGATATTTTGGTCGTTGGCTTCTGTTTTCCCCTTGCTCGTCAAATGCTCTTTCTTCAAATTGGAGGCAAAACGCCTTCTGTAGGCAGCCTTCACGCGAAAATAAATGCGTAGGTATAGCCCAGTAATGAGGAGAAATGGTAAAGCAAATCTCAGGATGAATACGAATGCGCCTGCCGTTTTGATTCGAGAATAATTCGTTCTTGGCAAGCCCGAATGTGATAGCTCGCCACTTGGGTCTATGAAATCCCAGACACAAGTTATCAAGATCCATGTTCCAAAGGATAGGATCCACGTAAAGATGTTCACAATGGTAGCCTTGCGGATACTTTTCCTTTGGAAATGTTTGATAGGATAGAACGTGGCTATGTAATGATCAATGCAAATGACGACTACACCGCACACAGATACACTGAGAATAGAGTTCTGAAATCCTATAAACAAGATACCAAGCACCTGACCAAAGTTCCAACCATCATAGAGATTGACAGTCGCGCGGAGAGGCATACAGACTAGGCCAACGACGAAGTCTGCAATGGTTATGTTCAAGATAAAGTAATTTGGGTAAGTCCGTAGTTTCTTCTCAACGTACTGGAATGCTGCTAGGATAAGCGCCTTTGTAAAGACAGTCAAAGCAGACACCAGCAATAAAAGGACGAATGTCACATTGATTTTTGGTTCGTGTATGTTTTCAGTATTATAGTCCGACAAATTGTCAGAGGTTACGAATGTTCCATTGGTAAGAGAGCAGTTGTCGAGTATCTCCATAATGGCAAGAAAAACCCTAATTCATCCTTGAGGAGCCAATTACCAGATTATTACGTCAAACTCGAAACGAGACATGCACAAATCACTAGTATAATACTATGTACATGGGCATGGATCTCTGTCCTTTTGGTGTGGGGCGACGAGGAGAGTTAAGTAAGGTCACTGTTCCGTCACATTTGTCTTGCGGAGGTTCATCAAAGTAATGCATTCATATCTTTACGTCGTTTTTGTGAAAGCGCTCTAGATAGTGCTCTAGGTCATAAATGAAGACGGGAGCACAGTACAGGATGTTCTCGGTTAAGTGAATTCTACCGTCGTGTTTGCTAAAGCGCCCTAGTGTCAAGTTAAAACCTCTAATATCATTTGACATGAAACCAACACATTTCAAAACATTGGCAACCGAGCAAAGAATCTGAGGAATAAATGACAATTTTATCAGGTGAAACTGTTAATTGGTCATCAACGTATTCAATAGAAGATATTTATATGTAAGATTGATGGTTGCTCGACTATCGGGTTGGGGTGGACAAACTACCCGCCTCATATGTCCGTCAACATCATCATCATAATCAACATTGTAATCATTATCATCATCATCATTATAATCACTATCAGTACTATCGTAATAACCATCATCATAATAATGATAATTATCATCACCATAGTCTTCATTATCACCATCATAACCATCACCATCGTCTACCATCAAGATCATTCACATGGTGTGCTGATCAGTCGTATTATTATTGTTATCAAGGATTTGAAATTTTCTCAGGTCTATGCATGGTATCTTATTTCACTGTTATATTAACCATGTTAATCGTTGGCTGAACTTCCAAAAACGTCATACTTACAAGTAACTACATTGCGCGGGCGGCTCGTACCTTTTCGGTCTGAACTTTTTGTAAGAGGAGCTATGGAACCACTCGTTGTTATTATTATTTATTTTATTTTGCAAATCGCCTTTGTTTCTTTCGATTTGACCGCGTTACACCGACACCTATACAATTAATCCGAGATCCTTGAAAGCATTCTTTATATATGGATAACGGTTATGCTAAGTTCACACCGACGCCGAATTGATGGCGCATTAAATCGGCGAGCAAAGCGGCGGCAAAGCGTAACAAAGCTTAATTAAAGCGTAAAGACCGTAATAGAGCGTGAGAAAGCTTTGAGCAATTCGGGACATTCGGCAAGAGCGCCAATTTTTTTAAAACTGTTTAAAAATTTGAGGCGATCTGTCACGAATTGCGTAAAGCGGGGAGAGCGTATTAAAGCTTATCAAAGCGTCACAAAGCTTATCAAAGTTTTGCTCAAAGCGTAGGAAAGCTTAACAGAGTTTAAATTTTTGGCGCTCTTGCCGAATGTCCCGAATTGCTCAAAGCTTTCTCACGCTCTATTACGGTCTTTACGCTTTAATTAAGCTTTGTTACGCTTTGCCGCCGCTTTGCTCGCCGATTTAATGCGCCATCAATTCGGCGTCGGTGTGAACTTAGCATAACATATCTCAGGAGATCGTGAGATTTTTGAAAAAATGACGCCGAATTGATCGCCGATTTAAAGCACGACATTCGGTGTCGGTGTGAACTAGGCATAAGTGACAAAGGGCACTTACCCCATTCAAGGACACAATTTCCTCTTAATCCGCTAGTTTATACTGGACCCAGATTTTGGAACTCATTTGATTGTAAAAGCATCAAACATAATCTGACATAAAACTTTTAAACATAGTTTTAAGTAACAGCTTTTATGCTAAGTTCACACCGACGCCGAATTGATGGCGCATTAAATTGGCGAGCAAAGCGGCGTCAAAGCGTAACACAGCTTAATTAAAGCGTAAAGACCGTAATAGAGCGTGAGAAAGCTTTGAGCAATTCGGGACATTCGGCAAGAGCGCTTAGCTGTTTAAAAATTTGAGGCGATCTGTCACGAATTGCGTAAAGCGGGGAGAGCGTATTAAAGCTTATCAAAGCGTCACAAAGCTTATCAAAGTTTTGCTCAAAGCGTAGGAAAGCTTAACAGAGTTTAAATTTTTGGCGCTCTTGCCGAATGTACCGAATTGCTCAAAGCTTTCTCACGCTCTATTACGGTCTTTACGCTTTAATTAAGCTTTGTTACGCTTTGCCGCCGCTTTGCTCGCCAATTTAATGCGCCATCAATTCGGCGTCGGTGTGAACTTAGCATAACATATCTCAGGAGATCGTGAGATTTTTTGAAAAAATGACGCCGAATTGATCGCCGATTTAAAGCGCGACATTCGGCGTCGGTGTGAACTAAGCATTATTGAGAAATTATAATAATAATGTTTATTCTTGACAACTTGTAATTATGTTGATACAATTGATCGATTGTACTAATTTGTGTGGAGAGGTGCGTGGGTTCACGCGGGAGTGTGCGGTTGATGTGTGTATATAATATGTGTGTAATCACTTGATGAAGAAGTAAGGTACGTCGAAAATTCGTGACCAAATAAAAACTTTTCGATTTAATTATGAAACTTCTCTTCTTCATCATTTTCTTAAATAATGTGAGGTGGTCGAGGACTCGAAATAAACGACAGGCAGACCCTGTAAGAGGGACAAGCAAAGAGTCTCTTTATTAGTAGAAACCAGTAACTGACACATTACATATCACATAATAATGCTGATAATCATGGAGATCATGCATTCCCCTTTACATGTCATTTTATCAAATATAAAACGAGTAAATTTGCCATTTAAAAACCAACTACCACAGTACAATGCCGTAGCTGAAACTCTCAACATTAACACAGGTAAATACCTGACCCAAATACTTAAAAAAAATAGGTAACAGTCAATATAAAACTCATATAAAGCAACACGTTCACAAATTTGGATAAACCAACACACCAAACCAACACACCAAGCTAGGTTTATTAACCTTATAATGTGACCTCTATATCACTACTTAATTCTTGTTCAATAAACTATACCTTTAACTTGTACATTGTAATATTAAGACAATGCAAATATCCTAATAACATAAACTTAATTAGGGCTAACGTGGTTCCTCCTTTTCAAAGTAAGCATGCATTATAGAATGAATAATGAAACTAACAATATCATAACAATGGAACAGAAACATTGATAAATCCTGGAAACTATAAATCTCTTTAGATCTGCATCAAATACAACCTTCATCAACCACTCCAATCCAAATTTGTATCTTCCATACTTTTCTTACTTCCAAACAAACTCCCATAATCTCCTGTTCTAACCCTAAACACTGCTCTTACTCCTATTATCTCATATCAATTTAACATGTAACAATATTCTTTTATAGCAATCTACAAATGAGAAATAAGGTTTACAATAATAGAGGGCGCTAGAAACCCTCTAATGGCTAAATAGTCAGACAAAGTTCAATCATCACTGTTTGATGTGCCATAATTAATATCCCCTTAGCAACCAAAATACATACACTCTAAATTACAGGGATTTAAAATTTAAATCTTAAGCCGGATTTGAATGAAATTAAATCCATAAAGATTGATTTTTAATCTTAAAAGATTGCTAAACTGGTTCTTAATCCGAGTTTCAAATATATTTTTTTCAATCCCAAAAGATTAAAAGAGTTCCGAAAACGGCAAATTGACCAATCCTGGCGATAAGATTTTGTCACATGACACGTGACATCATGCGAGCGGGAATACTTTTCGATCTTTTGAACTTATTTTTTAATCCTTTACAGATTAAAACTTTTTAATCCTAGCGAAGATTAATTTTAAATCCACATCGATTGGTCCCTACCTACAGTACATGAAAGATTTAAAAATAAATCCTATAGATTTAAATTTAAATCCCTGTAATTTAGAGTGTATCTCTATCACGTCATCAAGTAGAGGTGTTGTGGACGAGTGGATAAGTCGCCGGACTGTGGATCACAAGGTCCGTGGTTCAAGTCCCGCCGCAGCACTAATGTCCTTTGGCAAGACATTGATCTACATTTGCCACTCTCCACCCAGGTGTTAAATGGGTACACTCTAAATTACAGGGATTTAAAATATAAATCTTAAGCCGGATTTGAATGAAATTAAATCCATAAAGATTGATTTTTAATCTTAAAAGATTGCTAAACTGGTTCTTAATCCGAGTTTCAAATATAAAAAAAAAGAAGTCCCAAAAAGGATTGCTTTTAAATCTTTATCAGGGTTAATTTTAATCTAGAAAGATTTATAATATAAATCTTTTGAACTTATTTTTTAATCCTTTACAGATTAAAACTTTTTAATCCTAGCGAAGATTAATTTTAAATCCACATCGATTGGTCCCTACCTACAGTACATGAAAGATTTAAAAATAAATCCTATAGATTTAAATTTAAATCCCTGTAATTTAGAGTGTACATGCAAACTTGCAAAGCTTTTAAACACTCAACTTCTATCATAAGCACTTCTTTTCTATGCTCCCTGTAATTCTCAATGACCTCGTTCCTGAACCAAGACCTATACTCATCACATAAATTAGAGCGTAACCCTGGTCCTGGTCCTGGGACCAGGTACAATATTAGCGCGCAATTTTGGTACCGCATTCAACTACTAGTAATTAGTGTACATAACCATGTACTACAATGTAAATGCATGTAACAAATCATAACGCTAAGCATCACAAATTTTAACATTAAATCCTCGTATCGGTATAATCATATCAACCCACATGATACATCAAAATAATCACAGGAATCGTTCTGACACAATCTACATAGAGTAAAGTACCCGGTTTTCGGCCACTTAAGACAAAATCCTATTTATTGGACTCTTTACTTCCTATTTATTATCATTTCTTGTTCAAATCATGAAGCAAATATTATTATTATTTAAACAAAAAAAGAATCCCCCAAAAAAATCACGAATTGCCATGACAATATTCATTTCAATTTTCACTGTTTTGGAGCCGGTTATCGGCCGAGCGTTTCAGTTTACGGCCGCATGTACAAAGTCAATAGGAAGCGCTCGCGCGCGCCGTGCGTTTCTGCGCTGATGTATAGCACAAGCGGGCGGAGCAGGTATCCCACGCCGGAGCTCACGGGTGCTCGCCTGACCGAATACAGGCACAGCGGTGATCGGAAGTTGGAATCTGAATTAGACGGACATATCGTGTGTGCGTCGCGGTGTGCGGCTGCATTGATTTAATACATGCGATGAGATACTTTTGAGCTTGCGACCAGCACAAAATCGGGCTCTATATCTGAAAAATACTTGAAATAAAGCTCATTTTATGGTACCCATATTTCTTACATACACGCGTAAGAAACTCGATTTTTCAGATTTGGGTAGCGGGACCGCCGATTACATCGCTAAAATGTGATATTTTAGGATATATTTTTCATTGCAAATGTGGTTCTTCAGTGACACTGGCATGGTATGGTATGTGTGGGATATGTGTTATGCTATTATGCGATGTATTTTAAAGTGATTTTACCATGTATCCAACCAATACACCAGTTTACAGTTGTATCAGTGCGCATGCGCAGACAGTTGACCTCGGGTCATTGGCCCCAAAATTGGGGCCAATAACCTCTGACCTCTGGTATTTATGCGTAAATTAAGATTGCGCCCATGCAAATATGATGATGTGCGCGCACAACGCAGCGCGTAGGGCAGTGATACCATCAAAATTTGCATGGGCGCAATCCTAATTTACGCATAAATACATGACCTCTAGGTCATTGGCTTTGTTTAAAATGGCGCACACAACTGTAAACTGGTGTATTGGCCGAAAACCGGAGCTGACCGATTACCGGGTACTTTACTCTATGTACATAACAAATATTTAGCATAAAAATATCAATATATAAAAGTGGTCCAAGTTAGATCAACTCACCTGTATTAGGGACAAGCAAGGAGTGCCGGTGTGACGGCGTTTAGTGTGACTGGCGGATCGTGTTCGCGGAACAAAATCCGCCGGCAGATATTGTTCCCGTCACAAAATCTGCCGGCAGATATTGTAACCCACCACGCAGAGTGGCTTGCAGATAGTGTTCCGTTTTGCAGCTATCGTTCCATTCTGAAGGTATCGTTTTTATGAGTGGTACGGTCTCCGCTTGCTGCATGCATGCATGCTGGCTAGGCTGCGTGCGATTGCAATTGCATGTGTACCGTAGTACTATACTGTATACCACCATGGATGCTGAGTGCGAGTACGAGTTCGAGCAAGAGGCCGCTCTTATTAAGAGTTTTCTCTTAAAAGAGGAATTAAGCCACCTAAGCGTAAAAAAGAAGAAAGCGATAAGGCGAAAAGCAATAATCGGCCTGTGATCTAACACCAACAATGTTTCAATGTTGGTGTGTTTTCCTTCTGCACTATTTTATTTTTGTTATTTTTGGGAAGTAAAAGAAGGTGTTAAGCATTTTTACAATGATTGCCATACTAGGGCAAGGAAAGTTGAAGTGATTAATCATGTCCTGTATAATGTGTAATTTAATTTCTATGGCTCTAAGTCCTCTCTCTTTGAAATTCAAAGGAACGGATTGGATTTGTTGAGTGCAAGGTTTAAAAAGAATGTAATAGATTTCCATCACCTCAGCCATTTTTTTGAATAAAATCCATTATGTAATTATCAGCGTATGCAGAGTACCCAACCACGGGGTGAACAACTTGTATTTAATGGCTTAGGCAGTTTTTGTAAGATTCAAAATATTAAGATTGTAAAGACATTGTTGGGAAATAAAAAGATTTTATTGCAAAGAGTCTCGTACGATTCTGTTAGTGTTTTCTTTGCTTTTTATGGATGGAGTGAGGGCCAAACAAAGTGCCTATCTTAAAGCAACCTATTTCTCCATTGTTGTGTAAAATTGCTTGGAGGACCCCTTCGACCATTGATCGAGTAGTATTAATAACCTTCCACAACAGGCATGTGTTTAAGTGTGTTTGCACCCGTTTGTTGTGGACTTGTGTAGTGAAAGAATGTGTGACTTCAAGTTTTAGTTAAGAGGTGTTGTACGGGAAATTAAGCACCAACACTAGGTTTAACACCGTACTTCAAATCAGTTTATTTAAAGGTAATATCTTAGTTAAGGGAAAGGAATATATCATCTCTAGTTATATTACTTATTTCATTCAAGCACTATTTATTTTCATTGTATTTATCACCAGGATCTTCATTGTAACAGTATATTCCAGACAATGATGATATTTTTTATCACTATTTCAAAAAGTCAATCTATATATGAATAAAAAATATCTCTGGATATAAAAACAAGCGTTCTATGACGAAGTTTAAAAAAAAAATTCCAGATCACTCGCTTGCTCACAAAGTATGTTCTCGATTATTATCATAATCCAAGTTCCTTTCTGATAAAGATGGTAATCCATTGTGATAGAAAGGCGACCAACATGTATATTACACTTTGTGTCTTATGAAGGAAAGTAAACAATAATCCTCCTCCATAAGGCCAAAAAAAAAAAATCATTTGGTTGTCCTCGACCGCCCGCTCGTCATTTTTGGGCCGCTCGTATTTTTTTTTTTTAAATTCTATTTTTTTTTTTTTTTTTTTATTCAAATTTTTTTTTTTTTTTTTTTTTTTTTTTTTAATTTAATTTTTTTGGGGGAGCAATCTTAAATACCAAAGATACCATTTTATGCATTTGCAAGGATCAAAATGCGTCCCGTTGCCAGTTTTGTTATTTTCAGTACGCAATTAGGTATTTATTAAACTTGCCATTTTTATTTTTCTATGTCAAAATGCCGTTCATTCAAATCAGGTTCTGAGCATTCTTAAACTCAATAAAGCCCATCTGTACTAGTTTACAGGAGGGATTAGACCACCCTGCAAGGTCACTGGACAGGTGGTTATCTCATCAAATCAGCTCTCAGTTAGTATAAGATAAAGAGGTTCATGGGGGACCAATGGTCACCGATTAGGCATTGTTTGCTACATAGAGGGCGCAAGTAGCTATAAGTAGTACAATGGAGATTTAAAAGGTGCTGTATTTCAAAGCCCAAAATACTTTCTGTGTTGGTCTTGATATTCATTGTACGTGAAACTAGTCTTTTACCATATTAAAGTGTTTTATAGACTTTTTTTGTTTAAATGCTTGACAATCCCAATGATTTTTTTTTGTTTATGGAAAAAAAATATTTAAAAAAAAATAAAAATGGGGGAAAAAAAAAAAAAAAAAAAAAAAAAAAAGACACACAAAAATGAGGTTAAAAAAAAAAAAAAAAAAAAAAAATCCGCCCGCCCGCCCCTACTCCAGAAAAGCAATCGAGGACAACCAAACAATTTTTTTTTTTTTGGCCTAATCGCCAATTTGTACACCCCTCCTTGACAATAGAATTATGCTGGATGAAAAAGAAGAAAAAACATTTCTGTGAAAAAAACTTCATTATTTTGGCTTGCTCGCTCGCTCGCAAATCTTTTTCTCTTTCTGTATCAGAATTGCTATATCTTCACTATTTGTGCTGATAGAAAGCGAGGGCAGGTGTACCAGAAATTCAAGGTTTATTTTCCCAAAACGCTACACCGTTAGTTTTAATGAAAGGACGATGACTGTGAGGGAATTTGCGCTATAATTATTTTGAAATAAAAATTCCAATGATTCCAAAAATTCGCTATCCACATCAGCTCGCCCGTGTCCTACACTGTCTTTACAGTATTGAACAATAACTATACTGATGAAACCCATTACAATTAAGAAAATAGTTTATGATATTTAAAATCTGTTTTTTCTATCATGTAGAGTGACCTTAAAGTTCACTCCCCCCCCAAAAAAAAAAAAAAATGAAGGGAGGATATGGGATGATGCAAAGAGCCTCGATCACCCCCCTCCCCCCCCCCCCCCGGCCCCACAATTCAAGTTTCGTAATCAGTACAACCGAATAAAAAAAAATGTTATAAATCTGTAAGGGATGCACAGTAATGGCAAATTTTAAATTGATAAAGAAATACAATATAATCCTTTTCGTCTATTGGATGCGGACAACTTCTAAAGGTGGCAAAATAACCTGAATTATACTCTGTAAGGATTCGAGAATAGTTTGAAAATAGGGGTAAAACAAATTTAAGTTTATTAGGTCTATATTGTTTTATTAGCTTATAAATCTATTTTTAAAGAAATGATCGAAGCCGTTGATAATTTCTATTTCTTGCAATTTATCATATAAAATCAAAGGAATCTGTTTGGTTTTTTTTTTTTTTTTTTTGGGGGGGGGGGGGGGCTTACCAATGTTTAAAACGCTACTATGGGAGTCAGGTTGTTTTATTCTAAAAGGTTTTCTTGGCTAACAAATGCAGTAATACAAAAGTTTGAAAGATTCCAAACAAACACGTCAATTTGCTCTGACCAATCATGACCCTTCCCATATCTGCCTTCATTTTAGTTATAAATGAAAAGAAAGAAAATGAAAAAGCACAGAGACTGGATCACAGGAAAAATGTTTAATGAAATGAAATAAATACGTAATTAAATTATGATTTATTTCTGTTAAAACAGCAGTTGGGGAGGAGGTCTTATGTATAGGCCTCTAGAGGCCATTAGACCCACTCGGGCATAAATAAAACAAAAATGCCAAAATGTCAATTATGCTGGTTTTAACATAAAATTAGAACGATGGACAAGAAGAATGGACAAGAAGAAAGAGAGACAACAAGGCTTTGTCGCCTGTGGGCGTCAATGCAATAAAGGGGGGATGCTTTTCGGAATAGCCTACAGATTCGATGTCCAATACGAACAAATCAGACAATTTAAGTCTAGCAATCCGCCATGTTATTCACGATAGAATTATCAGACCATGTCCTGTAGCCACTAGCGTACCTATGGGGGGGGGGAAGGGGCCGGATTGCCCCCCCCCCCCCGACGAAAAAGAAAGAGAAAGAAAAGAAGAAAAGAGAAAAGGGAAAAGAAAGGAAGGAAAAAGAAAAAGAAAGAAAAGAAGAAAAGAGAAAAGGGAAACGAAAGGAAAGAAAAAGAAAAAGAAAGAAAAGAAGAAAAAAGGGAAAGAAAGGAAAGAAAAAGAGAAAGAAAAAAGGAGAGAGAGAGAGAGAGAGAGAGAGAAAAAAAATGAAAGAAGTAGGGAAGGAAAGAGGAAAAGAGTGACGCATTTGCCGACAGAAATTTTGAAGGGCTTCATAAGCCCAGTTCCTGTCACTGTTGAGGGAAAAATCAGTTCGTAATGCCTCGCGCTCGCATGATTATTTTTTATCACTGATATGTGGATTCAGATACAAAAAGGGGGCTAGTTACTTTTTTGTATTTGTTTTCAGGTCGATCACGATGTAGAAACAAATTAGTTGCATGTTTCAATATTATAGGGGGTAATAATTACTTCAAAAGGTTTTTTAATTTGATAAGAGCCTAATTAAACCATGGAATAATTAACATTTAGGATAGGGAAGGAGGGTGGTAGATGCTATGCATTTGTTAATCGGCAAATTTGGATGACGTCGCACCCTTAAAAGTTGGCAGCAAATTTGGGTGTCACACCCCTAACCCTAACCCTAACCCTAACCCCTAACCCTAACCCCCCCCCCCTCCCAATAAAACAATCTTTTTCGAATTATGAAGACTTTTCAAATCAACAAAACATAAGTAAGGTACGGGTATGCATGAAATCGCGCGATCGCAAACATCAAAATACCGTGGGAGGGGGGAAAACCCTCCCCCCAAAAAAAAACACCCTCCTCCCCCCCAACCCCCCCCCCCCCCCCCCCCTCCTGACGCGGTATGCCAGGTTCGCCACTGCCTGTAGCTATATAGGAACAAAATCCGCCAATGCACATTATCCGCCGTGTTCACTAACGGCAGATTTGGTTGTAGCGGGTACGATATCCGCTGCTGATCACGATATCTGCTAGGCAGATTTTGTTCCGAGAACACGATCCGCCAAGGTAACAAGATCTGCCGTCACACCGGCTTGTCTCAGCACACCGCGCGCCCGGCCCCCCCCCCCCCCCCCCCACTCAGTGTTATTTAGGGTACGCATATGCTCGTACCCTCTTTTTGAAAGCACCCCCTATCTGAGGACTGCCAACATTTCCGAACCCCCCTTTCGCGGGCTTTTCGCGGGCTTTTCCTGCCTTGGAGACCCCCCTAAATCAGGAAAAAATGCTCAATGTACCCCCCTTAATTCGGAATAATTTCTCAGGAGTCCAAAGAGATGAGAGAAAAAAAGAAAAACACCCCCTTTTTAAAGAAATCTCCGGGTGAAAAGTCAAATACACCCCCTTTTTTTACAATTCTCGGGCCGGACTTTGTCGCACGAAAAGTACCCCTTTACAGGACATTTTGGCAACACGCATGCGGTCATTCCGACCTCTGAGTGGGGGGGGGGGGGGGGGGGGGCGGGACCGCGCGCCCTCTACAGGTTACAGGGCACTTTCCTAACCCCTTACAATAAGTATATCATATATTTGTATCCCTGAGAGTCAGCTACATGTCTTCTTGTTTGTTCTTGTCTTGTGAAGTTGTAGTATGTGGAATAAATTCGTTCATGACTTCATATTACCTTTTGCTATGTCTTTCTTTCCGTCTGCTTCCCAGACTGTCTCTATCTCTCCCAATATTTTCCCCTACATATTTTAATTTTCTCCATTTCCCCCTTCTCACTCCTATCCTCGTCTTGTAATGCAACAAGTCTTCATTGTCCATTTACATAAATACCCTCGTGTCTCTTCTTTCCACCTATAAGTGTAGGGCCTGTATTGTATAAAGAAACCCAGTTAATTTGTTTTATGAAATATTTTATTTCTCCAAACAGAAGAAGTACAGATCAAAACAAAGTAAATACAAATTATATCACTCTGAAGATAAATTAGTTAATGCAAAATGGTCTGCACAAGAACAACAATATACATAGTCATTCTTTTATTGAATACATTTTCTAAATCAAACAATGCTTTGTACATTAAAAATAACACTCTTTAAATACGACATAGTTTTTAACCCTGAAGATAGAGAATTAGATAGATAGATAGAAATGGTTTTTATTTAAAAAAAGATCATCGCAGCCAACAGCTAAATTGCGATCCATTTCACAAAGACACAATACAATTGCAATTCAAATTGAAATAACACAAAATATGACATGAATCAGAAATCAATCATATAGACATTTCATGAAATTCGTTGATCAAATTCAAATTTTTGTTAAAAAAGAAAGAGAAAGGGAGAGGTGTAGGAGAGAGAGAGTTGAAGTGATGACAAAGAGAGAGAGAGAGAGAGAAAGAGAGGAAGAGTGAAAGAAAGAGAGAGACGGAAAGAGAGAAGGAGAGAGAGAAACTTTGAGTGAGATCTTAGAGAATAAGTGCTTTGTTGTCAAAGAGGTTAACATTTTTTAAATTGTGGGTGTTTGGCAAGAGCATTGGCAAAGTCTATACATAACTGCTCACGTCTTGCTTCTAATGAACGTAGATTGCACGTTTCCAATGCTGTTTCATAATTTTCGTACTGACGTCCTAAAGTTACAGAAAACACACACACAAACGCACACAAAATAAAAATATCCGTCTTTTCCATCCCCCATGTATACATGCATATGGTAAAATAAACACGCGAAAGCCTCATGCACTCAATTCCTATTGCGTTATTAATAATAATTATAATGACAATAATGATAACCGTCAAAGCGATCGATGAGACATGCGTTTTCAATATCATTGTCTAAGTATAGAAGCTATTTGATAGATGATTTTAAGAAATTAATCCACGTTTTTCATTTACATGAGGCCTTACCATATGACCATGTTGTACCAAAATTATGCATACTATTCTAAATGAAAATTTGATTACTTTTACCCAAATGAGTTTTCTTCACTACATCGGAAATGATTCAAACGATTGTCCGTAAATACAAACTGATGTTACATCATTGCTCATTAGCAATATCACTTTATATTATATATTTGTCACCGAGTTGGATCGAATGTGCATCGGTTCCTTTCTTTCAGGAGGGTCGGGTAGGTCAGTAGTCCTAATTATGAATGTGACAACTGTAGAACATAATAATGCAAACTTTAGAGGCTATACATCTAAAGATCGATACATATTACTGCACTGATTCATGTTCATTTCCGGCACCGAAGTATCTTCAGGATGGTCTGCCGAATGAGAGGTTGGGCCATGGCATATGCCATCGGATTAAACAAGCTGTTACTGTATGTTATCCAGCGAGTTAGTTCACGGTAGCTATCATTAAGATTGATGAAGTTGTCAGCAGAACTGATAAAATTTATAAGGTTCACAATTTTGGGGAACCATGTGAGTACAAAGACGAGAATGATAAAAGTCAACGTCCGCAGTGCTTTTTGACTCTCCTTTGGAGAACCACCTTGTCTACCGCGGTAGTTTCGGGTCATCCTGTTTGGTAATGGCGGATTATGGCCATCTGGACTATCACGATCTGACTTCACACTGCATCTTTCTTTTCTATTTTGTTCATCATGACTTATTATTTTGAAGGAAATACTTGGTAGAGTAATGCTTTCTTTTAGCTGATCAAACAAAACACTTTCTTCTTTGGTTCTACCTGAAGTCACTACAACACTTGAAGCCACATCCTGACTTTGACAAACAGGACGTCCACAATGTCTACGTAAGGGCAATTTCTTTAGACCAGCAGAGACGTGTTTCCGGCCGATATTTCTGACCCGGAAGTAAACACGAACGTAAAAGCCGGCTATAATGATAAATGGTAAGGGTAATCTGAGTACGGACACCAATATGACAACACCATCATTCAAAGTGTAGTTCGCTCTCCATAAGCCGGATGCTATTTTTAGGCTTTGAGGCTCAATAAAGTCCCAAACAGAAAATATCATCATCCACACGCCAAATGATATGATCCACGTACCAATATTTACAGTGGTAGCCTTGCGGATACTCTTTCTCTGGAAATGTTTGATGGGATAAAAGGTGGCAATGTAACGATCGATGCAAATGACGACTACACCACAGACAGATACGCTCAGTATAGAGTCCTGCAATCCTACAAACAAAATGCTTGGTATCCGACCGAAGGCCCATGAGTCGTAGAGAAATATCGTCGAGCGGAGTGGCATGACGATCAGTCCTACAAGAAAGTCCGCGATGGCGATGTTCAAGATATAGCAATTGGTGTAAGTCCGTAGTTTTTTTTCAACGCGGAAGGCTACCAGGATAAGTGCATTTGTGAAGACAGTCAAAGTAGACGCCAGCAATAAAAGGAGGAATGTCGCACTGATTTTTGGTTCGTTTCTGTATTGAGTATTACAGTCCGACAGATTGTAAGAGGTTTGGCATGCTCCATCGGTAAGAGAGAAGTTGTTTGGTATCTCCATTATGGCAAACCCGGATTCCTTCTTCAGAAGCTAATTCTGTGAAAATTACGTCAAATGTGAAACTTTTGTAGAGGAACTCTCGTACTAGATAGCGCTGACCAGATTTCTACCGAACAAGCACTATATATTGTCCTGAACAGGACAATGATATTCATTTACCCAATCCTAACCTATGAAGAACCCAAGGTGAATCTATTGAATGAGGCATAGACGTAGGCATGCATCGAGCAAAAAACGTTTGACTCACTGTAATTTCACGAACGTATATTGATTGAATTCACTTCACAAACGAACGAATCCTATACAGCACAATCTGAATAGCAAAGACGATAAACAATGAAAGAAATAGACCAACATATCTCATCAACCCCTGTGAACGAAAAGCCTCCGCTGGCTACGAATGTTTGTCACGCAAATTGACATTATAATGACTATTATATCGATGGACTTACCCCGGCGACGGAAGCAACTTGACCAAAGACTAAATGCACAGCGTGCGCTTTGTTATACATATTCATTTCTATGAAGCCAAATTGAAAGGTAAGTGAAACACTAAGGAACTATTCTCTACCAAAAGATGAAGCAATCGATATTCAATAGGATCGCGGAAGATTGCTCCAAAGAGGCCGGAACATTTCGAAGAAAATGCTTTAGATGACTTTTGTATTCAGGTCCACAAGATTTCATGAAATGCATCTTCAAAAGAGCCCCTTTTGCAGCGTTTTTCTGTTATTGATTTCTTTTTTCAAGTTGCTTGAACACTTTCATTTGTGATAAAAGCTAGACAATGGTGCTACACAAATAGATGAATGTTCCCTGCATTATCGCTTTTTGAATGACAGACTTTTTGATTGATCTCAATAGCATAGAATTTATCCCTATAGGCTCTATATTCGTATAACGATAAAGGGGAAGTGAGTTACACTTTCCATGTTTTATTATTCGACAGACTCATGGCCACTTAGCTAGTTTGTGTTATTATCCTGGACTCAATACAAAAAACCACCTTGTTCAGCAGGCCATGGGTAAAGCGAAAAGAGAAAAATGGAAGAAAAGTTACTCATAAAACACAAACTTACAAAGAATGGTAGAACGTTGGAAAGAAAGCGAAAAGAAATATTCTTTTATCAAGGATATCTTTGCTGTGGATGGGTTGGGGTTAGCGCTTCTCTATGGGAGGGGAGGGGAGAGGCATGGCATTGTGACAACGTTTTTGCCAACATTATGTCAGCCTTTCCTTATTGCATGTTGATCGGAGAAACGCCTCGTCGTGATTTTTTTTATTTTCGTTGAAATTCATTATAGATATAAGAATGGAAAATGTGGGCATCTTGCTGCCGAATATATTAGGTTGTTCTTCCCCTCACTGCACGAGTATGAAGATATTCGGGCATTTTGGTCCCTGAAAGCAACATATTTCGAAACATTTGCGACCGAGCAAAGCATGTGAGGAACAAATACCACTTTTATCGGGTAATTTCGTCATCAAAGTATTCAATACAAGATATAAAAATGTAAGATAGATGGTTGCTCGACTATCGGGTTGGGGTGGACAAGCCGCCCGCCTCATATGTTCGTCAACATCATTATCATCATCATAATTTTTGTCATCATCAAGATCATTATCATAATCAACATCGTAATCATCACCATCATAATCATCATAATCACTATCATTACTATCGTAATAACCATCATCATAATAATGATAGGTATCATCATCATAGTCGTCATTAGGGACTTTCAGATTTGCGTGGACTGATACGTGTGACGTACATTCAAGGCAGTGAATTAAAAGGACGTCGATCGTAGCAATCCACGTTGTCTTCGTGCAAATCTAAAAGTCCCTAATATCACCATCATAACCATCACCATCGTCTACCATCAAGATCATCCACATGGTGTGCTGATCAGTCGTATTAATCCGTGATCCTTGAAAGCATTCTTTACATATGGATAACGGTTAGTGAAAAGGGGTACAAAGGACAGGTTTCAGGAATTGCACTTAATCCGCTAGTTTATACTGGACCCAGATTTTGGAACTCATTTGATTGTAAAAGCATCAAACATAATCTGACTTAAAACTTTTAAACATAGTTTAAAGTAACAGCTTTTTGAGAAATGTTAATAATTATGTTTATTCTTGACAGCTTTTAATTATATTGATGCCATTGATCAATACAAAATATTGTACTAATTTGTGTGGAGGGGTGCGTGGTTCACGCGGGAGTGTGCGGTTGATGTGTGTATATGTCTCGGATGAGAGGCTGGGCAATCGCATATGCCAAAGGTTGACCAAGCTGTTGCTGTAAGAAATCCACCGAGTTACCACCCGTAGATTCACGTCACCGCTGATAGCATTGTAGAAATCAGTAGAAATAGAATAGACCATGACCACTCCAGCATGCGGCAACCAGGTCACAACGAAGGTAAGGATGATGAAGGTTAAAGTCCGCATTGCTTTTCGGCTCTCTGTTGTAGATTTTCTCTTAAATCTCTTAGACATGGTATTTCTAGATATTCCTACCCTGCTTTCAATTGCCTCCACTGAGACTCAAGCGCGTAGCCAGGATTTTATTTTAGGGGGGGCGGTAGTGAGCACGCGAAGCGTGCGAATCACTTACAGAGCGCGCGTAGCGTGCTCCCGAGGGGGGTGGGTGCAGGGAGGAGGGAGTTTCCCCCCCTCGCGCGCGAAGCGCGAAAGCTTTGACGTTTCATTAGATTACTAGAGAAAGAAGGCGATTCGTTGTACCGTTCTCGACTCTTAATCCTTGTCTAAATTCAGTTTATATTGACGTTTCATTAAATTATTAGAAGACGATTCGTTTGACCGTTCTCGACTCTTAATCCTTGTTTGAATTAGGTTCCCTTCCTCCGCGCGTAGCGCGGAAGCTCTGACGTTTCATTAAATTATTAAAGAAAGAAGACGATTCGTTGTACCTATCTCGACTCTTAATCATTGTCTGAATTCAGTTTGCCCCCTCCCGCGCGAAGCGCGGAAACTTTGACGTTTCACTAAATTATTCGAGAAAGAAAACGATTCGTTGTACCGTTCTCGACTCTTAATCCTTATCTGAATTCATTTACCCCTCCCTCCCGCGCGAAGCGCGGAAGCCTTGACGTTTCATTAACTTATTAGAGAAAGAAGACGATTCGTTGAACCGTTCTCGACTCTTAATCCTGTTTCTTCCTACATCCTCTTCCTTTCTTCTTTCTCTCTTTTTTTTTTTTTGGCCGGCGTTTTTTTTTTTTTTTTTGGGGGGGGGGGGCGACCGCCCCCACCGCCCCCCTGGCTACGCGAGGGTCTTCGCTTTTGCTCTTCGATTGTGTCTCTACTGAACCTGCTTCTTTAGTATTAACGCACATGGTATTTCGGTCACATTTGTCTTGTAGAGGGTCATCAAATGCATCCATATCATTTTCTTGAATATTAGGGCGTCTATTGTTTTTCCGCCCATGTGTAGCTCTTCCCTTTCCTCCCAAATGTTCTTTCTTCAAGTGAGAAGTGATACGCTTGCTATAGACAGATTTCACCCGAAAGTAAATGCGCAAGTAAAACCCAGTTATGAGTAGAAATGGTAAAACAAATCTTAGGACGAACACAAGTACGCTTGCCGCTTTAGTTTGAGTGTACTTTGGTCTTAAGAACCCTTAAAGCCCTTTTCTGCATGTAGTTGATTTCTTTTTCAAGTTGCTTGAACAGTTTAATTTGTAATAACACAAATAGGTGGTTGTGCCCTGCATTTTCGTGTTTTGAGTGACAGACTTTTTGATTGATCGTAATAGCATAGAATTTATCCCTCTATTTTATGTGTATGACGATTAAGGGGAAATGGGTTACACTTTCCATGTGACAGTCCTAGACTCTATAGATCAGTTATTCGACAGACTCATCGCCACTTAATTAGTTTTGTTGGTATTATCTTGGAATTAATACAAGAACCACACTGTTCCAGAAGGATATGGGTTAACCCTAAAAGGTCGGGCTATTTGAGGTCTTAGTACGGCCGGGGGGGGGGGGGGGCTATATGGCCCCCTTAAGATCTCGGCCGTGAAGCGGCCGATCTCCGCGAAAATTTGCACGCATGTCAAGTGAAGTGTATAGAATAATATGGTGATTTCAATTTTTTGAAAAATTCACTTATTTGCATATTTATGGTAATTTATGCAAATAAGGTCATACAATCACATTTTTCCCCATAAATCAAATAATTATCATTCATATTTAAGCATTCTTTTTCACTACCTATATTCATTAGACCATTTGGAATAAAAATACGAAACAAAATTTGGAAGAGCCAGCTTATTCCTTATGTTATCTCTTGTTTTGATAATTTCTTATGTATTTCATTGTTTTTTAACTTATGTATTTTATTGTTTTTGTTGTTTTATTTCATTTCTTATTACAATTCAACTATTTTGACTCCCATAACAACCACCTAAACTTCAAACAAGACCCAATAACCAATGTTTAATCTATTTTTAGGAAAAATGACATTTCCATATGTTTTGTACACAAATCACAAAAATGAGCGATTTTCAGGCTGACATGCAAAGACAAAAGGTCACGTGACCTTGTAACTGTAGGTCCGATTTTCGATTTTTTTTTTTTTAAAGATGCGCAAGACTCGAAAGAAAAAAGTCAGCGAGCGGCGGGGCGCCATCCATATGCGTTCCCGAGCAATCGAACAAATCGTGGAGGGGGGGGGGGGCATAATGGCCCCCCGGCCTTATTAGGGTTAAGCGATGAGAAAAACATGGAAGGAAACATAATCATGAAACACAAACATAACAGGAATGGCAGAATCAGGTCCATGGTAGAATGTGGTAAAGAAAGCGAAAAGAAACATTATTTTATTTATTTGTTTCTATGTTTTTATGTTTATGATATTATTGTCAACATTTCTTTGTGTATATTGTGTTGCTTCTAGTTGTAAACTGCCCCCTTCAGCCTGAGCTTCTGTTCAGTTTTTATTAATTAATGTAATTAAAAAAAAGTGAAATAACTGTTATGACAGACAAGTGGTAAATATTTCGCAGTTTCAGATGATACATAACCACTCCCCCTCCCCCCAGCACTGAGCACTATCTAGCTAGAGTACAAATTCATATGATTTGTGAATATATCGAAGTAATAATGGCTTACAGAGTAGATCGATATTGCCAATGAGATAATTTGGTAAATGGCATTTTCTGATTTGGCGGGATTTGTCCCTGGCGGGATCGGAGACTATAGGCGCCCATTAGCAGGCGCGGATCCAGGATTTCTTAGGGGGGGGGGGGGGGCCAAATTTGAAATTATGCGAGCCAAATATTGGTACGTAATGGTGACACCGGCAGTGGCGAAATGAGCAAAAAAACGTTTGGGGACAGGGGCGGGGGGGGGGGGGGTAGACAAAAAAAATCCGCACCATCCCACTCTTACATGCAGGCCCCGCTGAACGTTTCTCTAAGTAGGTGGGGGGGGGGGGGGTAGGTATTTACGATCAGGTAGAGCGTTGCGTAAGTTGGCGTGGGGTCTAGGGGCGAAGCCCCTGCGGGGTGAAGGGGTGGAGCCCCCAGAAGCTTAGGGGGTATAGGCATTTAATTACGGTCAGATGAGCATATTTTGATACCTTATTTGTGACACTGGCAGGTCACTATTTGGCGTGGGGTCCAAGGAGCAGAGCCCCCAGGAGCTCAGGGGTTTTAGGCATTAAATTACCGTCAGATGAGCATCCAGGTGCCCGCCTTAGGGCCCTAGGTGGAATCCAGGGGGCAGAGCCCCGGAAGCTCAGATAAGCAAATTTTGACACCTTATTATTTTGTGACAAAGGCAGCTCACTATTCTTTCTTTCTTTCTTTATGAATTTGCCATTTTCCAACAAACGCATACAAAAATTCAATTGACTAAACATTGAGGAAAAATCTCGGAAAATTATGTCATTTCAGCAACATTTGTAAATCACCGGTATCGAATTAGAAATAAACCACGTTTGAATTATATTTGGGTTTTTTTTATAAATTAAATTACCGTCAGAACTGATGAGTATATTTTTCTACCTTATTTGTGACACTGACAGGTCACGAATTGGCTTGGGGTCCAGGGGCGGAGACCCCAGAAGCTCAGGGGTTTTAAGCATTAAGTTACCGTCAGATTAGCATCCAGGGGTTCGCATTAGGGCCCTAGTTGGGGTCCAGGGGGCAGAGCCACCGGAAGCCAAAGGTGTTTTGGCATTTAATTACAGTCAGATGAGCATATTTTGATACCTTGTTTGTGACACTGGCAGGACAGTGATTGCCGTGAGGTCCAGGCGTAGACCCCAGAAGCTCAGGGATTTTAGGCATTATTACCGTCAGATGAGCATTCAGGTGCCCGCCTAAGGGCCATACATTTAGGTGGAATCCAGGTGGCAGAGCCCCCGGAAGTTCAGGGGTTTAAGGCATTTTCTCACGATCAGATGAGCAAATTATATCATTTCAGCAACATTTGTAAATCACCGGTATCAAATTAGAAAGAAAAAAACACGTTTGAATTATATATATATATATATATTTTTTTTTTTGGGGGGGGGCATCTTTCCTTTCCCTTCCTTCTCTCTCTTTTATGGTTGCTGGGGGGGGGGGGCAAGGGCCTTTAGCCCCCCCCCCCCCGATCCACACGTTGTTGGCGGGATTAATCGCAACTGATATCCCCCTTTTTTCCCCTCTTTTTTCCTTCCCTTTATCTCCTCTTTTCCTTTTTTCTTTCTTTTTCCTTCCTTCTCTCTTATTTTTTGACGGGGGGGGGGGGGGGGGTAACAGATGGGAGGCAAGGCCCTTTCGGACCCCCCCCCCCGATCTCCTTGTTTCCCTCCTTTTTTTTCCTTCTCTCTCTCTCATATTGCTCCGATTGTCTCATTTTCGCTCGCGTGAACATTGCCAGCACAAACCACTGACCTCTACCTCCTCTACGGATCATCGCCCATTCCCATTCATTATACGTTACGTACTAAAAGCTGTATTGTCTGACCGTTCATGAATATTCATGTTTTTGCTTACCTCGGCTAAATGTTTGCTTTTACTAAATTGAAAAATTACGGTGGGGGGTTGGATGAAATGGACATAATGAAAGAGGCAGAAATGATCTATGATAATTCATGCTCTTTATGTTTCGTGTGCTCGACCTATAATCTTCAAATCGCTTGGGAAACTGAGTCCAAAGTTAGACTTGTTTCACATGTGTATTATAGGCAATGACGAGCTTGCAACCTATTTTGACAAATTACGGTGGGTGAACTTTCAAAAGTCAATGAGACATGAGGGCTCCAATGAAAGAGCTAGTGATAACGTACGTCGGGGTGAATGTGCTTTTCGTTTAAACAAAAAATGAATTTTTAACGATTTAAAAAAAAAACGTCCATAGGCTAACATGTTAGGCTGCTGACTCTGACCAAGCTCTGACGATAGGGGGCGTTGTGAAATGAGACTAAACGGAGCCATATGCTCCCTTTTTTTGCGGGGGGGGGGGGGGGCCCGCTCGGCCCCCCCCCCCCTGGATCCTCGCCTGCCCATCAGAATGAAATGAAAATAAGAATGAAATGCATTTCAGATATAAGAAAGGAAAATTCGGGCATCTCGGTGCCTAATATTATAAGGATGTATTTTCCCTCACTGCACGATTATGATGATATTTCGGGCATTTCGGGCGTTTTGATCCCTGAAACCAACATATTTCGAAAACAGAGCAAAGCATGTGAGGAATAAATAACACTTTTATCGGGTAAAAAAAAATGTTATTTCGTCATTAAAGTATTCTATAAACAAAATATAAGATTGTAAGATGGATAGTTGCTCGACTATCGGGTGGGAGTGGACAAGCAATCCGCATCATAATGTCTGTCACCATCATCATAATCATCATCATAATCACCATAATCACCTATCGTAATAATCATCATCATAATACTTATCAACATCAAAATCATCATCACCATCAAGTCCATCATCATAAAGAAATTCTCACATGATACGGTGTTCATTCTGCATAGTTGATTTTTATCATTATCTACTGTATTATGATTAAGTTTTTATCATGTTACTTGACTCCATTACCATATAACACTTACAATTATCATTAATTAACTGTTGTTTTGTAAGCAATATTATATTCAGTTAATGTATTCTCATGTTTTTGTTTACCTTATTTTCATAGTTTACTTACTTACTTTGATGTTTACTTTGATGTTGAAGCGTAAAGATAAACTTATTTGCCCCTCCAGGTAATGCTATCTCTCTGGTATGGACTGTACTTATGGGGGTGGCTGTACCAATATTTCCCAAGGATGGGTTTGAACTGATTTACAGTTGTTGCTCTGACTGCTGAGTCTGTTAAGGAATTCCAGTTGTTGCAACCTCGCACAGAGAAGGAATTTTGACGAAGCACAGATTACACTTTGGCTTCCTTACCTTCATCTGTGGCCTCTGGTTCTGGATTTATGGACGAGTTGAAAAAAATTATTGATATCCACCCGGTCAATTCCTTTCATAATCTTAAAGATTTGAATCAGCTCAGCTCTCTGCGAGTTGACGGGTAGCTCTTTGCTGCACTTTTTCCAGTAAGTCTTCGTCTTTCTTGAACATGGGACACCAAACCGAGTTGCAATATTCAAGAGTAGGCCGGATAATGGTCTTGTAGAGCATAAGCCATCCTTTTTCATTCAGACTAGAAAAGGATCTCTTTATGATACCCAACTTGATGTTGGCTCTTCTTGCTACACCTGCCACATGATCTGAGAATGATAGTGCAGAGTCAAAAGTTACTCCAAGGTCCTTCTCACAGTCGGATACAGGTATATAGTTGATTTTATCATTATTATCTATTATGATTCAGTTTTTGTCATGTTACTTGACTCCATTACCATACAATGCTTACAATTATCATCAATTAACTGTTTTTCCTTTGTGTAATCTTATATTCGGTTAATGTATTCCCATGTTTTTGTTTAACTTATTTTTTATAGTTGATTTTTTTTCATTATCTAAACCATGCATACATTGTGTTAAATGTTATAATTTGATATTGAACAGTTCTAATTTATGTATTTTTCATGTGCTGTTTTTATAATCAGGGCTCTGTGTTTTTATTTTTTTTATACTGAACAGACTACCCTGAATAAAGAAGCGAAATAAATAAATAAAATAAATAAAATATTCATTACCATCGTCGACCATCAAGATCATCTACATGATGCGCTGATCAGTCGTATAATTGCAATCAAACCCTTAGAAATTATTACAGGTCTACGTTATCTGATTTTACTGTTAATCCCTGGTTGAACTTCAAAATACTTCTTACTTACAAGTAACCAGAATGCGCTGACGGCTCGTACGTTTTCAGCCTGAACTTGTTGTATAAAAGGAGCTATTGAACTAATTTGTTGTTATTATTATTATTTGTTTGCAACTCACCTTCGCTTCTTTCGATTTGACTGCGTTTCCTGGCTGACACCCATACAATCAACCCGAGATCCTTAAAAGTGTTCGTTTAAATTTGATAAGGGATAGTGAAAGGGGTTCGTTGTAATAATGTCAGAGGTAAAAATGTCAGAGGAAACAAATGTGAGAGGAAAAAATGTGAGAGCAAAAATGTTAGAGGAAAAAGTGTCAGAGGTAATAATGTCAGAGTTAAAGGGATAGTTGAGTTCTGTTGCGGAGGGCGCTACACAAAATAATTTTTTGTGAGATAATGAAAAACTAAGTGTCAAATTTGAAATAACATACAATTTAAATGACAAAATCATCTTTGTTTGATCAAAATCGGTTCAGAGACGGCTGAAATATCCATGAATATAACGATTTCTAATACTTGTGTACCACCACAAATATTCGATAATTTAAAAAAGCCGTTGAAAAAAACGAAATAGCGCCTATTACGTCGTATTTCAACCAATGCCGATGTTTGCTTCATTGTTGGCTTTTTCTTTTTGGTTATATTACGCACAACCAGCTGGCCCATGTATTGTTATTTTTAATTAATTAATTAATTAACGGTCACCATATTTAAAAAAAAAGTGGACTGAGCTGAATTGGTATGATCGTATTGGCTAAATTTCACACATTCTGGGGTCTAAAATGGTATATATATGGTATGGTATTTATTGAAACATGCATCGCAGTTACATATACTGAATTGCACATGGATATACATTGCATTTTAAAAACGAGAGTACAATTTAAAACAGTATCATTTACATAATTATAAGTACACGTATTATGTCACATAAAGAAAAGAGGTTAAAAAGGGAAAGGGAGAGAGAGAGAGAGAGAGAGGGGAGAGAGGGAGAGGAGGAGAGAGGGAAGGAAAGTAAGAAAAATAGAAAGAAAGGATAAGAGACCGAGAGATATAGTGAAGAAAGAGAAAGAGCAGGAAAGATAGAAAGATGGAGAAAGAGGGAAAAAGAGAGAGAGAGAGGAAGGAGAAAGAGAGGTGAAGGAGAGAGAGAAAGAGAAAGAGAAAGAGAAAGAGGAAGAAGAAAGAGAGAGCGGTAAGAGGTAAAGAAGGGGGAGGAGAGAAGGGGGAACTTGCCAACATGTCAAAATTACATACAAATTGACGATAAAAAGATAAAAGTATGCATTGCAACATTGACATTACGAATACCGGTAGTATTAATAAGAAGAACAAAAAATACATTGTAAACATTGTATGGCTCACCTAAAAATCTTTTGGTAAGTTGTAAAATGTATAAATGAGAATGTTTTCTTTTTTAACGCAGATGGTAGTAAAAACATTTTAAAAAGTATAATAACAACCTGTTTAAGAAAATATTTATATATAAAAACTAAATACAGGCGGATATAGCAGAGAAGCAAGATTCAAAAGGAGTAATTGCAGACCTGCGTAAACTAACAGTGTTAAGATAAAATAACGAGCAACCAGAGGCAATTTAAAAAATACCTTCATAGCAATGTTAGGTTCTAAAAGAGGACTAGAAATGTCATAGATAAGAATAAGAGCAATAACCATGCACTTTGAAGGCATTTGCGGTCTGAAAACAGAACTCATCAACTATCCCTTCATTAAAAAGATCAATATTTTTACCCCGATATTTTTGTTGTAGGCCTAGCTCTAAAATCATTACCAGTCCTCTGATATTTTCACCTCTGACATTATTACTTCTGACATTTTTAGCTTTTACATTTTTTACCTCTGACATTTGTACCTGGCACCGTGAAAAGGGGTACTAAAGACAGGCTTCAGGATTGCACTTACCCCATGCAAGTATACAATATTATCTACTCCTAACCCGCCAGACGCTAGTATGTACTTGACCTAAGTTTTGGAACTCATTTTAGGCCCAAAAAAAATTGTTTGGTTGTCCTCGATTGCTTTTCTGGAGTAGGAACGGGCGGGCGGATTTTTTTTGATTTGTTTGATTTGTTTGATTTTTTATTCATTTTTTGTGTGTCTTTTTTCGATTTGTTTGATTTTTTTTTTTTGATTTTTTTTTCCCCCCCCATTTTTTTATTTTTTTTTAATAACTTTTTTTCCATAAAAAAAAAAAATCATTGGGATTGTCAAGCATTTAAACAAACAAAGTCTATAAAACACTTTAAAGGGATCCGGTAACTTTGTCTTAGATCCTTTAGAAATAATCCTTGATTTAGCTCATGCTGCAATGATAATTATAAACCTTTAGGTCAGTCAGGAACTCCATTACTTTTACAGGCCGATCGCCTGTCTGATTATCAAGATATTTAATGATTGGAATTACAAATTTTGAAAACCGTTCGCCGAACGGTTTTCATAACACTACAGTCTATTGGGGAAAACGAGTATGGTAAAACCGGTCACTCAAAGATTTTTACTTTTTTGAGGCACTTCTTGATCATTTTGAAGCGTGATTTTTTTTTAGGGCTTCAATATTACACCATATCACAGACACTGGTAACATGTAGGACCGTGTATCTCAGATTTGACATTGTTAAACGATCCCTTTAATATTGTAAAAGACTAGTTTAATGTACAATGAATATCAAGACCAACACAGTAGGCCAAGAGCATTAGTTTTAACATGGAAATTTGTGGTAACAAGCTGATTTTTTCAGGATAGGTCCAGGAATATGTCTAAATTAACATAATAAAAGTCCTCATAAATCCTCCTTGAGCGTTTTCCATAATCCAAGATGGCGTTCAAAATGGCCGCCATTTCCTGGATTTCTTATAACTTTGCAACTAGATAACCCAAATACAAAATTTAAATGTCTAAATATATGTTTTTTAGCATAAGGAACTCAATAAAATACATGTTGATAAATTCTTAAACACACAAGTAGCTATAAACTACTTTTAGCCCTTTTCGAAATCCAAAATGGCGCCCAAAATTGCTGCCATTTCCTGTATTTCTTCTAACTTTGCAACTAGATAACCCAAATACAAAATTTAAATGTCTAAATATATGTTTTTAAGCATAAGGAACTCAATAAAATACTTGTTGATAAATTTTGAAACACACAAGTAGCTATAAACCACTTTAGCTCTTCCCGAAATCCAAAATGGCACCCAAAATGGCCATTATTTCCAAATTTATCTCATTGTAAGTAGATACGTAACGAAATATAATCAATGTCTAGACTAGAAAAGCACCATTGAAATACATATCAGTACAACAATCTTTTAATCAAAAAATACTTCTTATGCATAAAGTACACACACACACACCCACATACACATATGGCTGCTTCCATCATCCTCAAGGATATCAGACTGACAGTGTGCAACCGTGAAGAGTACTCAACATTAGATGGAACTGAAAATGTAGACACATTAGTACCAAGGTTGCTAAAGCTTTTTATACATAATGACTGTAAGAGGTGCGGTATGGATGTTGCTTTGCTGCAGCACTAGTTGGAAGTAGACTTTTTAACTGAAAGGATGAACTCAGAGAACTGCGACCAATTGCCCGTTTAATTGTATGCAGTGTGACGGTAGTCATCAAGAACTGCTGGCCCCATAAAGGCTTTCCCGGCTCTTTTTTTACCTCGTCATGGGTGCTTCCACTGCGAATGTATCAAGCAAGCCATAGTCAAGTTTCTTGTGGACCATATTGAAAGTTTTACGACTGCCCTGACGGTAGATTGCAGGGACCGTATCACACCCTGTCACAGCTTAAAGAAACATCAGGCAATTTCTAGTGTCCTCTATGGCATGCTGAATTTCATGAATGTTGAAGACCGTGACAGGATTCTGCGGCATAGCATGTGCATATCTGTGGAAGTGGTTGCCGGAGCAATTAGCATGACCAGTAAATCTGTGTCCTTACCAACGACAACAACGGGCACCTGTTCTGACTCTGCTACTGCTTGTGCTGTAGAGACAATCAGGTTAGTGGCATCCGCTTCTGTCTGCTTGATACCGGTACGTATTTTGTCACGTAGAGTTTGTATAAGTCTCATCTTATTGTTGCTGTTGGCAAGGAAAGCTGTTTTGGGTTGTGCTTGTTGGCATATAATATATTACCATCAAATAAAGAGGTACATCTTTGGGCTATTCGTCTCTGCTCAGCTACCTTTGTCGAAGTTGCACTATATTCCATATCCATCTAACACCACCGTCAAATGAGCTCCATAATGCTTAAGGGTGCTGTAGGCGACCACCATCTTAAACAAAGAGAATATTTCTGGCACGTTGGATTGCTTAGAGAACGAATTCAGCAGGAGACCCAGAGAACTCTTTGTTGGCTTCCGCATCACCCCACCCTTGAAAGGGAAAGTGCGCAGGAATATGTTCATAAGCAAAGATTCCATCTCAGTGTTGTTATTCAGGACACATGTTATTCTGTTGAACAGTAGTGTTGGGTTGACTTATGTGCTTTGTCCCCTGATTTTCACTTTCTTACTCTTGGCACCAATGGTCTTCACCTTGTCCTTACGATGTACGTAGCTTGAATTCTGTAAACTTCCTACCATGCATTCGTTTCGGATGCCGCTACTAGGCCGATTTGTACAGGTTAATCACAATTAACAGATAAGCCAGCGACGATGCCAGTTGACAAGGAGACCAGGCAAATATTTCGTATCAAGCAAACGGTGACGTGCCTGCAGCCATCCAACAAAGATACATCTTTCTTTATTGTCTCTTGACCTGGTACTTTGCTGTATGTCTTTATGCTGCTCTGGTGTACCAGTGTGTACTCCGGTGAACTGTTCCAGTTCAGCACAGGTAGGAACACAGTGAGGAAGTGCATGAACCCACTTTAATAGCCAATGTACTGTCTGTGATTCCACGTCCATGAGTCATTTCTCTAGATATTTTCAGCTGCCGCATCAGGAACTTTTCAATGGTCTGATCAGAGAAGTTTTCACCCCAGAATGAATCCACACGGCGGATGGTGAAGTATCCCATTTCTGCGAATTGTGTATATTCATTTCCAAGCATGGTTTGCTCTAGAGCTTCCATCTGTTGTAAAAACAACCTGGCAGATTTGAACTAGGGAAGATGTCCTGCAGCATGGAAATGTTGTATCATTTCCCTCACACAGCTGAGATGGAGCTTCCAGTCCCCTGTCCTTTCAGCTGGGATGAAACATTGCAGAAGAGACACATAAATGTCGGATTTACTGCAACCAAAGTTTCCCTGTGTCCTGCTGCCCGTTTGAATTGTGTATATTCATTTCCTGGCATGGTTTGCTCTAGAGCTTCCATCTGTTGTAAAAACAACCTGGCAGATTTGAACTAGGGAAGATGTCCTGCAGCATGGAAATGTTGTATCATTTCCCTCACACAGCTGAGATGGAGCTTCCAGTCCCTTGTCCTTTCAGCTGGGATGAAACATTGCAGAAGAGACACATAAATGTCGGATTTACTGCAACCAAAGTTTCCCTGTGTCCTGCTGCCCGTTTGAATTGTGTATATTCATTTCCTGGCATGGTTTGCTCTAGAGCTTCCATCTGTTGTAAAAACAACCTGGCAGATT
Source organism: Strongylocentrotus droebachiensis (assembly GCA_035222895.1). Classification (NCBI taxonomy): domain Eukaryota; kingdom Metazoa; phylum Echinodermata; class Echinoidea; order Camarodonta; family Strongylocentrotidae; genus Strongylocentrotus; species Strongylocentrotus droebachiensis. Next base: position 61,113 of record JAVYIG010006744.1, on the reverse strand, counting down.
TGAACTAGGGAAGATGTCCTGCAGCATGGAAATGTTGTATCATTTCCCTCACACAGCTGAGATGGAGCTTCCAGTCCCCTGTCCTTTCAGCTGGGATGAAACATTGCAGAAAAGACACATAAATGTCGGATTTACTGCAACCAAAGTTTCCCTGTGTCCTGCTGCCCGTTCAATGAGTTGTGAAATGATCTGACTTTAAATGTTTGACACACTCTTCAGTCAGGTACAGCAGTCACCTTCTTGTCCTGGTTGAGGAGTGCACCATACAGATTCGCTAAGTGGTCCTTATCTATGCTGTCTAAGACGCCAGGTTTACCCATCAACACGCCAATGAGGGCAGCTGAAGTAAGAGTGTGAGCACGAAGAGAAGGGGAAAATGCATGACCAGATTGCGTATGACAGACCCTTTGGCGTACACTGTCTCCCATAGCTCTACAAGCATACTTCTGCCCATGACGTGGACTATATGCTGCCGAGATATGACAAGAGGAGGTGAAATCCACCAAAACGGACGATTACTTTTCCTAGGTCTTGAGAAGAAGCTACAATCTCTGCTGCCTTGATGTACGAGGGCTGGTTAAATGTTACTGCACATATATTCTTAAGTTATATGTTTTTCACATTGTGACTGTTCAAAGTATAGTGCCGTGTAGATGGTACTCGGATTGGAGGGGTCTAAATTTATGAAGGGCAGAGTTTCAATTCTCGTACTGGTCACTCTGCATGGCCACTTTCATGAAACCAATCCATGAAGGACAAAGCTCATGTTGCTCAGCTCAAGATGTCTAAACTGTTCACGTGAGCCACACTTCCGGTGTTTATTCGAAGCCATCGCATTCCAACAATATTGGCGACAGAAATGACCTGGTCTACTAGCAGAAATGACCTGGTCTACTAGCAGAGATGACATGGCATGTGCTATTGAGGTGCATTTCCTGTTTAAAACCTTGTGACTTTTGCCTTTGCGACAGTAATTGGTACTAATGTGTCTCCATTTTCAATTCCATCTAACGTGAGTACTCTTCACGGTTTGCATTCTGTCAGTCTGATGGAAGCAGCCATATGTGTGCATGTGTGTGTGGGTGGGTGGGAGGGTTGTATACGTTATGTATAAGAAATATTCAATTATTTAATGAAAGGTTTATTTGTACTGATATGTATTACAATAGTGCTTTTCTAGTATATACATTTGATTGTATTCATAACGTACCTACTTTAATACAGTGAGATAAATTCGAAATAATGGCCATTTTGGACGCCATTTTGGATTTCGGAAAGGGCTCAAGTGGTTTTACTGCCACTTGTGTGTTTCAAAATTTATTGATAAGTATTTGGTTGAGTTGCTTATGCTGAAAAACGTATATTTAGACATTTAAATTTGGTATTTGGGTTATCTAGTTGCACAGTTATAAGAAATTCAGGACATGGCAGCAATTTTGGGCGCCATTTTGGATTTCGGGAAGGGCTAAAGTGGTTTATAGCTACTTGTGTGTTTCAAAATTTATCAACAAGTATTCTATTGAGTTCCTTATGCTAAAAAACATATATTTAGACATTTAAATTTTGTATTTGGGTTATCTAGTTGCAAAGTTATAAGAAATTCAGGAAATGGCGGCCATTTTGGACGCCATCTTGGATTACGGAAAACGCTCAAGGAGGATATACGAGGACTTTTAGTATGTTATTCTAGACATATTCCTGGAGCTATCCTGAAAAAATCAGCTTGTTACCAAAAATTTCCAGGTTTAAGCCTATTTTGACCTAATGCTCTTGGCCGAAAGTATTTTGGGTTTTGAAATACAGCACCTTTTAAATCTCCATTGTACTACTTATAGCTACTTGCGCCCTTTATGTAGCAAACAATGCCTAATCGGTGACCATTGGTCCCCCATGATCCTCTTTATCTTATATTAACTGAGAGCTGATTTGACCTGTCCAGTGACCTTGCAGGGTGGTCTAATCCCTCCTGTAAACTAGTACAGATGGGCTTTAAAATGAGTTTAAGAATGCTCAGAACCTGATTTGAATGAACGGCATTTTGACATAGAAAAATAAAAATGGCAAGTTTAATAAATACCTAATTGCGTACTGAAAAGACCAACTGGCAACGGGACGCATTTTGATCAAATGGTATGTTTGGCATTAAAGATTGCTCCCCCTAAACAAATTAAATTAAACAACAACAAAAAAACAGGACAACCAAATGATTTTTTTGTTTGGCCTTATTGTAAAACCATCAAACGTACTTTGGAAAAAAGAGCTTTTAAGGGATAGTTGAGTTCTGTTGAAGAGGGCGCTACACAAAATAATTTGTTGTGAGATAATGAAAAACTGAGTGTCAAAATTGAAAGAACATACAATTTAAATGACAAAATCATCTTTGTTTGAACAAAATCGGTTCAGAGACGGCTGAAATATCCATAAATATAACGATTTCTAAGGCTCGTGTACCACCACAAATATTCGATAATTTGAAGAAAAAAACGTTAAGAAAACAAAATAGCGCCTTTTATTCTAGAATGCTTTATATTTTTGATTATTTTTTAAATTATATTGATACCATTGACTGGTTGTCATATAATTATATATTTTGTGTGGGGGATGTGCGTGGGTTGCGGGTGCGTGAGTGTGTGTGTGATGTGTGCGTATAATGTGTGACATGCGTATCCTTTGACAAAGACATAAGGTACGTCGAAAATTCGCTACCTAACAAAAAATGTTCGATTTAATTATGAAACTTCTCTTCTTCATCATTGTTTGTATAAGTGTATGATATTACCAAAAGACAAACGAACAAACAAACGTCATCAATAACTCAATTACAGACAGCCTGAAGCGGCAGTCTTGAACCTAATTGTCTAAACTGAAATAAGGGGATGGCTTCTACTACCGTACTGCGTAATTAGTTAAGGCCTATGTATTTTAAAAGGTAGGAAATGAATCGATAATAATTTTAAAACACACCCATTATTTAAAAGCTCATAGATCATTATGAATGGATCACACATGACTGAGGGGGCAGTGAGGTGAGGTGTACTAACATTTTGTTTCAGAAAAATAAAATGATCGATGCGTTTGAATAAATTCATTGTGATTTGAACAATTTTACCCATTACAAAATGTGCCTGCGCTCAGTCGACATTCAGACCCTGCAATCATGATTAGCGTTTCAATGAAAATATGAGATTTTAAGTAACGTTTATTTCCAATAATCCATTATACAAATTTCTTTTCTTTTCCTTTAAAAATCATAATGAGCTAAATGTAGCTAGCAGACACTCGCTTATTTTGGATAATTGGGTTTCTGAGTTCCTGACACTGCTATTATCATTTCGGGCTATCTGAAATAAGCCATTATTGTTGTACATTATGTTCGTGTGTTATGAGTGTAGAAAAAGGGTTATTTCTATTAGTAATAAGATTGAATTATTGAGTAATTTACAAAGAAAGCGCTTGCTTTTATTGTTCGGGATCACCCTGTGTATACTATAGCACATGTATATGTTATTCCTGTGGGGCCATATCTCACAAGCCTTGCTTTACTATATATTATAATTACTGCAAAATATTGTTGCCTTTAATGTATTTATAGATATTACAAATATTATCTGATGTTATTCAGATTTCATTGTTAGTTTGATATACCTCTTGGTGTTACTGTAAATGTTTTTACTACTTACTGATATCATTGTTGGAAGAAAGTCAAATAAATAAACTTGCAACAATACGGCAGTCAAACGAGATTATGCAAAATTTTATTTTTCCTTTTTGATTGGACGTTTTGTGTCGACGCACTTTAGACGAATGGATTATAGTACGCCAATGTAACAAAAAGTCTTTATGACACTGCATGGTATTCATAACACCGGTACCTCTAGGTGTAAGTGTTTTAAACTAATATTGATACATGTATAACAAACACAGGATCAAGACGATCAAGAGTCCATAGAGTGTCTAGTGGATAACTGCAGATCACAAGGTACGGTGTTCGAGTCCCGCCGCAGCACTAATGTCCTTTGGCAAGACGTTCATCTACATTTGCCACTCTCCATCCAGGGCCCCGTTGCATAAAACTTACCATTGATGGTAATTTTTCCATCAATGGCAACTACCATGGTAACAGTAGGGTGATCACAATGCCTGTGCACACAGTCTGCCCCATGCACACACACACACACACACACAACAGCAGTCAGTTGGTAGAAATAGCTTTTTTTTTAAATTTATTTAAAAAAAACTAAACAATTTTTTTATTTTTTTTATTTCACATATATTGCAAGCATACCTTTAACTACAATTCTGTGTAGTTTCATTGTTATAGGCATGTGGAAAATATGTTAAATTATTTAATTAGAATATTGTCTCTTCAGCCATGTGTGACATGGCTCGCATATCGCCCGTTGACTCGCATTGTTATTCTGCGTGGTGAAAATGCACCTCAATGTATAAAACTCCCCTACAAAAAATGCAATATCCTCATGTGTTTCACTCATTGAATCAAATTGTTGTTTACACTCAAGGTAGCCACAATTGTACTGGGTTACTCCAAAATTCAGTCCCTGTGGAATAAGCGAGTTCGTAAATAGCTCTGGACCGCATGACCCCAAAATATCCACAGATCTTAGACACGATGGATACTTCCCACCTATGCATTTTAGAATAATCACTGCCAAAGTGATGGAGGTGCTTCATGAAAACCTTTTGTTTGCCTCTTGAGAAGAATATCTCCACCTGTGTATCAGATAAATGTACTTTCGGTGCATAAATGAATACTGATTACATAACTTTCATGAGCACGATCCGAGTATTCGTCTCAATGGTTTTACAATTTGGGTACGAATGACCTTTATCTGCCCATGCGTAAATCCTAATTACGAACTCGCTTATTATGGCCTGTTGAATGGTTTCTCGGAAAATCGTCATAAATCCTCAAATCTGACATTTTTTTAAAATACAAATATACTGTGATGTAGCTGAAAGTCTGCAAATTCTTATCATATGATGGGTTTTTTCTGAACAATTTGTGAAACACATGAGGAAAATAGCTGTGACGGTGATCCAAGTAATTTCCATCGCCATATTTTATTGGCATTGCAAAAATATTTGGAATTTTAGGTTAATAGTTGGTGTAAATATGATCTATGAATATATGATTTAAAAAATGCCCCCAAAATGAACGGTTTGACTTTCCTAATTTGCATAATGAGTGCGCGAATATATAACTAGCTGAAATTACCTAATTTGCATATTTTGATGAATATTCATGATTTTTTAATATTTCAAATGAAATATATTTCCATACCTGTCTGATATACATAGGTTTCACTGATGTATCATGTTCGGTTTTGATTTGATTACATATGCGCATATTAATTAGGCGGACTTCGTTATTTTCACAACTTTTTCATATCTGCAGATTCGCAAAAATTGCAAAAATGACTTATTTTGTTGGCTTCTGTTTTCAAAACGGTAATAGGTATATGAATTTTCTTTTTTTGTATTTTTTACCACAAAGATGATATTTTAGTGTCTGATAATTTAATTTATTATTTGTGTCCAAGAAAGTGATGAATTAAGTTGTCAACCTTGTCGAATCTTGCCATTTTTGCCAATTTGACCATTTCTGGCAGGTTTTTCGGTAATTTTGCGATATAAAAAAAATGGTATAAAATCACAACGCATTGACAGATTTCAATTTTGTTTTTTGTTTTTTGAAGCTTTCATAAAGCTTGATTTTGCAATCATCAGATAATATGTGTTTGTTGTACTTATTCTTGGTGTGCTATACCTAGTAACAGTGCTCAACAGTCAATCAAAATCAAGGTTTCCATGGTATCACCATTGATGGCAAAGTTACCATCAATGGTAAGTTTTGTGCATCGGGGCCCAGGTGTTAAACGGGTACCCGGTATAGGATGCGAAAGTTACAGTCGTTAGAGACTCTGCGTCATTAACCTTAAAACTTATTATGAGATTTTCTCCTAACACAATATCTCTTTGGAACAAATTCATTACCAGACGATGATTTTTTTCCCAAAAGATTGCGAATTGATGACATCTATAAGCAAAATGTGTATAAACATTACTCTATATTAGTGCATCCACACAAAAACATATCACTACTAATATAACTTGGATGTTGGTTTCCTTTCCTTTCCTTTTTTTTAGAGGGAGGGGGAGGGGGCGGCGGCTCCCCTTGTATCCGCGTCTGGGTGTTATTTATATTAGTATGCATACTCCATATTCTTTTAAGGACTTAAGAGGAGAGGAGCGATGGTTCAGTCGTATAGGTTTGATCCCGTGGTTCGAAACCAAGTCGACATTGCGATGCGTTAGAGCAATTTGGTAGGCCTATATAAGTCCCTCAGAGAGGACTTAAAGCCGTTGGACAAGGAGGAACCAAAGTGCGCCCAAAAGTCATTTTTGGTGATTTCTTCTTGCCCAGATGAAAGATAATACACTGAAGAATACCTCAGTAAAATATCTAATTCCGGCATGCACATAATAAGGTTATACATTTACTCCTTCAAACAGCAACATCTATTATATTCAGTTTTAGTACAAAGATGACTTTACAAATCTTTCAATTTAACATGAAGTTGTAAAGTTATAGATATGATATTGCTCTCACATAATTATTCCTGATAGTTTATGTAATTGCATGAATGAGTTAAAATGAATAGAAACTCATAATAAGGGGAATTCACTGCAAATTATGTTTTGTCTAAATCCAGAGGAAATATTTAAATTTCCAGGGATTTCCACTTTAATTTTATTACCACCATTTTTCTGATGTCTATGATACCAGATTTGACTGCCATCTTCTGCCTATTATTATGTTAGGGCCAATTTTCCTTGCCACATTGCCCCGGAAAATGTGTTTATTTTGATCCGCGGTGTCAGAGAGTACAGGCGCGTAGCCACGGGGGGGGGGGGGGGGGGCACGGGGGGGGGGGGGGGGGCACGTGCCCCCCCTAAAATTTCCAGGATCGGTTGAAATTTTGTAGACCCCTTTTTTTGACCTCGATCGATTACATGTATGTGCCCCCCCCCCCCCCCCAAATATCAAACTCTGGCTACGCGCCTGAGAGAGTAGCGAGCTTTCGATTTAGGCACCCGACGTCGGCTACTACGAGGTACTGGAGCGTGGAGACGTTGCGCAGCTCACGTCCGTTCCCTTCGCGGCAGTAGTGCTTACGATATTTCACGACGGTGCTTTCGTCGGTCACGTGACCAATTGTTGAGATCAGGTAATTAAATCAGGTAATAAATGCACAGTGCGCAAAAATCTGATACGAAGAATAACATGAGAATGACAGAAATAGAAAGTTAAGATGATAAAACAAAAATAACATAAGAAAAGGTGATAGAAGAATAAACAAAGGATAGGAAGAGGAAATAATAAAAACAAAGAGTAACATAAGAGAAGTTGATAGAAGGAAGAAACAAAGAATATCATAAGGTAAGGTAGAAAGAGGAAGTGATAGAATGATAAAAGCAAAGAATAACATAAGAGAAGGTGATAGAAGGAAGAAACAAATACTAACATAAGGAAAGACAGAAAGAGAAAGTGATAGAATGGTAAAACAAAGAATAACATAAGAGAAGGTGGTAGAAGGAAGGAACAAAGAATAACATAAGGAAAGACAGAAAGTGATAGAATGGTTAAACAAAGAATAACATAAGAGAAGGTAATCGAAGGAAGAAACAAAGAATAACATAAGGAAAGACAGAAAACGGAAGTGATATGATAAAAACAGAGAATAACATAAGAGAAGGTGATATAAGGAAGAAACAAAGAATAACATATTATAAGGAAAGACAGAAAGTGATAGAATGATTAAACAAAGAATAACAATAAGAGAAGGTGATAGAAGGAAGAAACAAAGAATAACATAAGGAAAGATAGAAAGAGGAAGTGATATAGAAAGATAAAAACAAAGAATAAAATAAGAGAATGTGATAGAAGGAAGAAACAAAAAATAACATAGGGAAAGACAGAAAGAGAAAGTGATAGAATGATTAATTTATGACCAAAATAAACAGGGATTATAAGTTATCTTCCCTAGCATATCCTTGAAATTATGTAAATTTGGCTTAGCCTACATACAATTTAAGGACGTGGAAAAGATCAATGAGTGCTCCAAAAGTTAAAACAAAAAAAAGACCCCTTTAAATCCCAAGAAAAATGCCTTATTTTGGCCAGCTTCACGTGAAAAACAAGGATTTCAAAAGTGTTTATAATTTTCCTTGCCTTTCCTTAAAATTATGTAAAATGCAACAAAAATTGAATTTCAGATAATGGTTGATGAATGATCAAATTATCCAAAAGATCGCCATAAATACAAAGGAATATGCATGCTTTTGACCCCCAAAAAGGGAGGCCAACTCCCGGTGGGGTCACTCCTCCGCATAGGGTGACACGTATGACCGTTACCACGAGTGCAAATAACCCCCTTTTGCGGTCAATTTCAAGGACATTTTGTGAAATTTAAGGCTCTTTTTTACGTCAAAACAAGGACAAAATCGTACTTTGGAATACCCCTATTTATAAGAGTGTAAGGACACTTTCGCAAATTTACCCCCATTTACCATATTTCAAGGACAAGACTCGGCTCCGAGAATTTTTCTTCCCGGTTTTCTCCTTTCTCTTTTCCTGACCCCTATTTATCAATTTCGCCAGGACACCTGTGCACCCCTATTTTCTATATTTCGAGGAATATTTTGTCCGCGGACATTGCTTGAAATTGACCCCTTTTTCCGCGATTTTGGTAACGGTCATGCGGTCCCCAAGTCACATTGAGTGACCCCACCTGCCGCGGGCCTACAAGCAATTAGGATGTAGAGTTTGAATATTTTGTTTATACATTCATTTCCAATAAAAAAAACACCATAAATCCCAGGGAATCTGCAAGCTTTTAGCAAAGCCATCTGCCATAGGTTAACAGTAGGCCTAACTGATAATAATCCAATGACCCGCACCCCCTCCCCATTGTTTTACCTTGTTTACTAAAAGAACAAGTTCTCAGTATAAAGATGAGGTAAAGTTAATTCTGTCTCGACTTTTTTTGGTTTTGGTTATCCCCTTGGTTATCATACCCGGCCAAACCGGCCAGTTTCTTGCATAGCGCCATCTTCAGGTAAAACTGCAGGTACCGTACCGTACCTCGGCCTTGCGATCGCATGCATGCCGAGCTAGAATACGATTGAGATTCTACGTACCAAGTGCTTAGTTAGTACGAAAATCTTTTTGAAATTATAAGCTGTTGATCGAGAAACCGACGTGGTGAAAGAGTATATTTAGACATTATTATTGAACTTGTATTGAGTTTCTACTTTCTATCATGGATGTCGCAAACCAATTCGTAAGACATTACTACAACCTTTTTGATACTGACAGAACGCAGTTACAAGGTTTGTACGTAAGTATACTACCGTATTATTACCACACATAGTCATTTACTATCCTGGCTGTGTGTATTAAAAGCTCTTATTGATTCTCAACATTTCAACCACCACTGTACAAAACTTAACTGATTGCACTCGAAATCGGTACTTTAGTGACAATTGATGACACCTAACTAGCAGTAAAATAAAAAATAAAATAACTTGCCGATGTTAGAAAGAATAATTAAAAAATTCAAATCGTGAGTCTACTGTCTAATCTGCCGATCAGCCACATCGTATTCATTGTGTATATTTGTGTGTATTGTGTATATTGGCTATTCATGTGAGCAATTGCTGCCTCTTAGCACATAGTGCAACGCTAGAGGTCAATACGCATTACCATTACCATTACCATTATCTCTATCTATGCTTTGCTGGAATGTCAACTAGCTAGTTCAAAGTTTCAAACAATCGAGTTCAAACTTACAGTTATGTTTTCTTTTCTTATTACACTTCTGAGCCTACTTACAGTTACAGTTACACAATTAATAGTTTAATGGGCACATGAGTGATGAGTCCAGTACTACTAGTAGAGTAACTACTAGTACTAGTAAAGTAACTCCAGAGTCCAGGGAGCTTGTGTACGTCATGGTCGTGTATCTGTAGTAGGTCTAGCCTACTGTACAGTTGGTGGGGTATTCTAAAGTTAAGCCGAAATTTACAAGCAATATAACATAAATCTTCTATGTTGGACAATATTACAGGACAAATCTTCATGATGATTAGGACTGCTGTTTGATGTAGTCTAGATCTAGATCTAGACCTAGATCTATATTTTTTTATTTATTTTATTTATTTATTTATTTATGCATGTTCACAATTTCACAATTCATTGAAGTTAACATCACATGACAAATTAATATAATATAACAAATCATTTTCAATTTTACATGGATCATGGATGAATAGGTGTAGAAAAAGAATATAACATTGTTTTATCAAAGACAAGTTGCAACTTATATACAGTTTGAAGAATGAACACACAAAGGTGATGAAACATAAGCAAATAGAGCTTGAATCGTTAAAACACCTTTCAAATATATAATATATGACAAATAAAATTCCTAAAGTTTTGTAGTGAACTATTTACACTATTTAATTAGATTCACAGGCAAAAGAAGGCTCGTGTGTCCGGACACACAATTACCCCCCCACGAAGAACTTTGCGCATTGAACGCTGTACAGTAAATTTCGCGCTTCCATTGGCCGATCCACTCGAGTGGCTTCAAATTTAAGTGAGAGAGGGCCTACTTAACTTGATCGCAACTTAAGTTCAATGGCAATGTCAATACGTAATATTAGCAGAGCTACCAAGTGTCACGCATTTTGAGGGTCTAAAAACTCTTTACGTATGTTATACCCTCGCCCGAGCGCGCGCCGACTCATGAAAATGTCACGCATTAATAATCTTTGAACTTGGCGTCTCTGTATTTATACGTCACACCAAGGAGATTTTGACATGTCATGCACTTCACACATAACTGGTGCACACTCATAAAATGGAAAAATCAACGAACATTTTAGAATAAATTTCCAGTTTGTACCTTGAATATGATGAAAATGAGAATTGTTCAAACTTTTAAAAAAGTTACGCAAGATTTAAACTTAAGTGAAATACTTAACCTTTTAAGGATGCTGAAGAAATTGTAACAAATAGAGGGTTTGACTGAAATATCATAATTTTGGTATCGCATCAAACAGAAAATCGCAAGCTTGCTCCTTGCACCAATATCTTATAACATTGAATGAATGGAAGCCAGTGAAAGCCAATTAGAAGGACCCATGTCGGCGCCAATTTAGTAAAATGAGGCTGCTATTCGCCAAGATCGAATGAACGTTCTGCGCATGCGCTAAATGTAAGCTAAAGTTCTACGTGCCCCCCTCCCTCATTCATAGTTAATACCCCATTTATACTTACATGTACCAAAAAAGCAAGGTTACCTTCTATTTTAGTATGTCATGCCGTGTGTCACCCCTTGTTTACTATAACTGCTTGCAGCATGAAGTAGAATGAATTGCAATGTAGAGTTGGTCCAGTGGTACGTTCACTTGGTCAGCTCTCTGTCTTCACCTAGAGGTCTAGTAGTAGTAGTACAAACTAGAATAACCGACACAGAAACCAACAATTGAGCCAGGTTACTTGCCAACACCTCACTATGACAATAATGAATTATTATGAATACATACCTAACTGAAAACCTGACTGCTAAGAACACAAAAATTACACAACATTCTTCTGAAATCTTGGGTAAAGGAAAAGGTAAACTGACTTATGCAGACCCTGGTTTAAAACTGAGTCATGTTTTTACTAGGATGTTGATGTGAAAGGTCAGTCGGATCGGTACGTCTCATGCCATAAATGGGTTCGTTCTTCATTTTGGATAAATACCGGGTAAACTGAATGGATAAAAGATTGATATGGTATGGAATACATTGCTTGCAGAGAATAGTGCTGTAACAATATATCTATGTGTCCTTTAATGGCCCCAACAAGATTCTGATATACAGAAAATCTATTGTCATGAAGTTGGGAAAGAAAATTTAAATTGTTGGTTCATGTACAATATAGGCAAAGTTAATGGTATACATGTACCTTACAATAGCCTGCAAAATTCATTCAATATTTCTGTACATACCTTAATCACACCGCCAAAGCAACTCCACACTGACTTCAAGCCGGCAGGTTCAAGTCATGTCATTATGTACATGTCAATGCAAACAATTGATTTTATTTTGTCACTTCATATTTTGCATTTTCAGCTGAATTAGACAAACCTGGCATGTGCAACAAGCTGTGATGGAAGTTGAGTAACCTTTAATGTCTAGAAATGAAACGTATGGATGGAAATACATTTTCATGATGATAACATTTCATGATGAGTTCCCCCCCCCCCCCCATTCTCTTTTAATGTTTTGACATATTGTGATGTACTTGATTCTATTACAGACGAATGAGAGCAAGCTGACATTTGAAGGACAAGAAAGTCTAGGGCCAGAAGCAATTTGTACAAAACTTGTGGTAAGTAGGAATCTTCACTATCACTTTATCAGGAATCTTTCTAAATATGGCTTTATAAATCCTGATTTAAAATATCATGTACTATTTTATTACTATCAACTTACAAGCATACATCAGCAAAGAAGAAAGAATCATTCGCTAATTGATGTTAGATTCATTTTTTATTAATTTACATGTACATCTAGATTCTAGATACACGTCCATTGACAGTGCATGAAGTATGGTTTATGGAAGGCTATGACAGCATAATACATGAAGTCTGAACAATTTTGAAAAGATTACGTAACATAAATCAGTGACTTTTTTTAGTGCCAACCCAGAATAAACTCACACATATTAATGCACAATTGTTTTGAAATGAACTGATTTGAACTTCTAGGATGAATGGTGCATATTTTTTTTTTTAAACTCTGATCAAGGTTGTTTTATTTTACTTCTTATTTACATGGTCATGTTAGTATTCAGCATTATCCTACACACAGGGCCTCCATTGAACGTCCTATCCAGGGATGGAGTGTTTTGTCTGCCGAGTGTGTCAAGGAGGCTGTTCACACCGCAATGAGATAGCGCGGTCTATCGTAGCACCCCCTTTTTTCTAGCGCGCGTAGACCGCGCTCTCTCTCGTGGACCACCCCCAAGAGGTGCTCCAGTGGCACGCCGTTTTGGCTCGCCGTGGCTCGCTGTTGGGCGGACCGAAACGACGTTGTACCTTCCAAACCGCAGAGATAGCGCAAGATAGCGCGGTCTAGCGCGCGCTATCTCTACCGGTGTGAACAGCCTCTATGGTTCCACACAATAGGGGACATTGACACACAATTAATGCAGTGTGCAGTCATCCAAACGGGCTCATTTCAAACCCATTGATTTCTGGTTTAACAGGCTGTACCAACTAACCTATAAACTCATTTCCTTATCCCTTAAAAGACCGCAATGTGATACGTTAAAAGGACATTTTTTTTGTATAGCCTATACTCGTCCTACCCAGCTTTTGATGCCAAATTTATATACTTTTGATCAAAGGGTACTGCACAGCATCAAAAATTGCAGCGCTGCACACGGCTAAAGTGAGCAATTCCCCATATGTAATGCACACAATGCAGAATTGTCACTTCGCCCCTGTTCAGAAACCATTTGAGATATAGATTTGAAACTTCATGTGCATTTTCTTTTTTAGATACTCTATCTGTAAACTACGTTTCAGAATTTGTGTCATTTCAAGGCCAAGAGTCCAAGGGAACGCACCAAAATAACCCATTATAAGCCTTTTTAGTGTTAAACGGAGAGGTTCTTGTAATAAGTTATTCCATAAATATAAAACTTTAAAGACTTTCTCTTTTTTATGACCTTTATCTTTTGCAGTCTTTGCCGTTCAAAACAGTGGCTCATCAAATAACAACAGTAGATTGCCAAATTACAATCGACAACAAGCTTCTTATTGCTGTACTTGGACAGCTAAAGGTGAGAATCACTTCCATATTTTAATGCAAATATGACATTTACACTTGTCAATAGTATCTTAAATTCAAACATGTACCATGTATTATTTGTAAGCAAACATAGCAAAGCGAAATATAAATTGGAGAGATGAACGGATTGAAGTAATCAGAAATTCAACTAATGAAAGAATGAGTACATGTTAAATTGAATGATTTTGTGAAGTCTCTTTACAAATGAAAGCTCTATTTTTCTTTCAAGTCTCTAAAATACATGTACATCACAGAAAGGTTTTTACAGGTATGTGGAATGAAAAAAAGTGAATACTTCAATACAGATGCCTTTTTCAAAGTCACTCCCTGTTTAGAATTGAAATCGTTTTTCTGTGATACTACTATTGAAATTCATAAGATATAAACCATGTTATCTTCTTGTTTTCTTCTGCTGTAGACGGATGATGATCCACCACATAGCTTCTTCCAGACTTTTTCATTAGCTGACAGAAATGGGTCCCTCGTGATTATGAATGACATCTTTAGGCTAGTCATCCACCACGTAGCATAAAGATGCCTCACAGTTTGCTATGTATAATTGTGTACATTTATATGTATTTTTTTTAGGCGTTTATTATCATTTAACAATCATTTTCATAAGTTTGATGATATTGATTATAAATGTGTGTACTAAAAATCTCCTTTCTCTTAAAAAATTAACGGAGAGTTGTTTGTGAGGACGATGCATATCCACATTTAAACAGACATCCATACCATAACAGGTCTCAGCTGCCTTTTCAGGCTTATATTGGTATTCATGATGTATCCTAATTAAATCTTCATGTTTAGTAAGGGCTAGGGGTGTCATGGAGGGGGGGGGGGGGGGGGGGGGGTTCCAGGGGGTTCACCCTCCTTCCAAGTAAGATAAGTGTCCATTTTTTTGGTAATAGCTTTACCATTGTCAATCGATTTGAAAGTCAGAAGATATTTAATTCTTAGATTTCCAGTTTTCCACCAAACCCCATCTGATCCCTTAATTTTCATCCCTCAAATATTTAATGTTGTTTCTAGCTTTGAATATTTAACTTTTAGGACTGGAGCTTTAAGACCAATGATTCATGCATGGTAGACATTTATAATGGTATACATGTACATGATAAAAATAGGGAAGCTATTGGTGTGTATGTAACTCTGTAATCTGTCTGTCCAGATTCTTTTACTATATTACAAAGTATGTAACTTGTGTGCACGTATGATTACTGACAGAATTCTGATATATGTAGTTCTGCATGTAAAAAGTTAAAAGACGATTAAGCATGCAACACAAACTTCGTTCTATGCTGTCATAAAAAGAAAAGAAAAGAAATGCGGCATTTGGTAATGACCTCTTGTATGAGAGTGAATGCTATTTCACAGACTTTAAACAACCTTTAAACCACTGGGTACAAGAACCAGATAGATCCTGTATTGAGCCTATGGGGATGAAAGAATTCAATAGTCAATGGGTTGAACAAGCCAGTTCATAGTTGCAGTCTGAGCAGCATGAGCAGATAAAGGTCATAGCAGACCACATTGTGAAATACACGGAGACAAAATACTGGATACGTGCTCATGAAAGTTATGTAATCATTATTCATTCATTCACATTCAGTACACTCCATGTTACACAGGTGGAACATTTCTTTGAAAAGGGGAAACAAAGGCTATTTATGTAGCACCTCCATCGCCGTAGGAGCGATTGTTTCAAAATGTACAAAGTGGGACCTCTTCATGTTTTGAAGATCTGTGGATATTTGAGGTCATTTGGGACATGTGCTAACCGTGAACTGGTCTATTGTGGTACTTATATGTTTCACCTTATTGATGTGATTCCATGTACTGTCTTGTAAAGATCTATGAATCCCAACATTTGTACTTGTTACCCAAAGCAGCTTGCCATGGTTTGAGTTTACATTTCAATTATTTACAAGAGTCATCATTCATGCTTGGTGCATATGTCTATTCTAAAATGCAGGATTTAATATGTGCATAAATGTTTTGAGCCACATTTTTCGGAAGATTTTCCTTGTAGGTAAACTTTAAATTGGTTTGGTTCGTCATAAAGAATAAAGTTAAATAGTTCACTATGTTATTACCTGTTTAAATGCCATGGAGTTCTTACTATTCATAGATAATATTAACAAATTGTATATCACAATCTTACAGACATAGAATGGGAATGCATAGTTCAATAGGTTTTGGCAAATTACAATATCCAAATTGTCCTTACTTGCACAAATCAGTTTACGATTTGTATTTATTGTTACCAAAGAGTTGTTTAGTCAATAGACTGGATTACTAACATTCAAATTTATGGATGCTTCTTTCCTGGGGACCTAGTGACAAGTTATTCATTAACCTACAATACTTGGAATCCATTCTGCATACATTACTTGTTGCTATGTTGGGCAAGCCTTTGGCAATTTTTCAGGTTGTCAAGAAAAACCTTTGAATACGTTAGTAAACCAGTCTATTGAAGGAAACCATGTTACAAAAGTGTTGAGCCTAGCAAGTACTTATGAAGAGTTGGACAGTAAATCGAATTTGATCAACGTGAAGCTGCCTTTAAATCTATGAACATGTCAGAAAGAATATTTACTTTTGTCACATTTTAATATGTTCTACATGTATCTTTGTTGGGTTTTCTTATCTTTGTTGATCTTTTATTTGTTCCCTGCAAAAAAGGGCATGTTTGTGTATGAAGTGTATTACTTAGATTTGGTGAGTGTGAATTAAGGGTAAAAGGATGATACACATATACCTGTGTATCTGGTCAGCTTGAAAGAGTATCCTACAATAGAGCAAAACATATATATTCTCATTATAATACCAGAATAAAAGTATAGGCCTTTGTTTCCTATAACGCTATAAACCATGAAGATATTACGTGAATTATAATATAAAGTGAATAATAACTTGCATCATCACATATTTAATTTCACCAAATTTAATTCATAAAGTCTTGAGGACTGTGTAGTGTGTACGGTTATAAAGCTGGTGTAATCTAAGATACATGTACATGTCTGGCTTAGGTCTGGTGCACACGAGGCCTTATGCTAATTCACACAAGGCATTATTTTGCAATTGAAGGACATTAATGCCAATAGATGCACAAAACCGGTCCAGGCTTTATCTCTTGAAGCAGTGTGTGAAAAGGACTTATTTGGATGGAAATAAACTTTCAATGGACAACTGGCCCAACAGTCTACTCATAAATGAAAGCATACAGAACATTTTTGCAACATCTCTGTGGTTACTCATTGCTAACTGTGGCCTGAATTCTATTGAATTAAACAATTAGTTGGCGTGGTTGACAAGAGTAAATAATTCCTTGTGTGCATCAGAGTTCCATATGTTACTCATACTGGCTGTTATTTTGTATTGGAGTTCATTTGCACTGGAGGGCAATTTTTAATCATATCAAGAATTATATTCTACTTGAGTTTTCTCCATTTTTGTAATAAAAAAAAACCTGATAAAGAATGTGCCAGAATATGGAAATCCATTTATTTCTTTGATTTTGATGGTAAAGTTTAGTCCATGTGGTGATTTGGGCTATGCAGTTGTAATCAATCTTCCTGTGATCTTGAATATCGTAGGCTTGCACCTTTCTCGTACAGCACTCTTGAAGAAAAAGTTTAAGAGGTATTGACTGGGATAGTCCATACCTGGCTCCCTCTCCCAATGCAATATCTGTGATCCACCATTGGTAATTCACATATAGTAACACAAATTAAACCTGTTGGAATCACATCTGCTCTTTACAATCTTTTAGTAGAATATATAAATAATTTACGGATGTGAAATTTTGAACAAATCCAAGATACATGTATGTACCTTCTCTATTACTACATGTCCTGAAAAAATGTTGAAACTTAATCAATGGTTGTCTTTTCTTTGTTCAAATAAATAGTACATAGTACAATTATTCCATATAAAGGGCTGTAGTAATCACACATAACTGCAATGCATATCCATCGTGTTATCTTGCCATGCTTGCTCTATCCATCCGACTCGTACTTCTCATATACGAGACAAGACACTAATTTTCATAGTCTCTGCATTTTATTGTGTTCTTTCACATTACATGTATTTACACAGTGCTTTATCATACAATACAGGCATCAGTCATGATCTCTACATAATCTACCCTTCTTACACTCAAATGGTGATAAAGTCATCTAAAAATTTGCTTTTCCTCTAATTGCCTAGGATTTTTTGTTGTTGGACATGAACAAATAAAAAGGGACAGAAAAAATCCTTTGTCCGTATTTTACTAATTCGTGAAACCAGACCAGAGGTCTAAGATTACGTTTAAGAAAAAGAAAATTAACATCCTTTGTTAAAGCTGATTTTGAACAAAAACAAACCCTGCGTCAGCTTAAATTTTAGTACAATACGGGCCATAATCTTTTTTAGGAAAATGATCAACTGCAAGAAAGTAAGACATTTCTACATTTTTTACATAATAAATAGTAAAGAGAATTCCTTGAGTTTTTTGCAGATGTTTCGAATCTACAGAGGCGCTTGAATAGCTTTCTACAATAAAGGAGAAGAATGAAATTGAAAAATACATGGCCATGAACTTTTCACACTTCTCTGGAATCCACTTAAGTAGATCTTTAACAATGACTTTAACAAAAAAGCAGTTTCATTATGGCATCTACTAAATATGGATAAATCTTTTTCAAGAAACATTCCATTTTTTAACCAAAAAAAATCAGAATACTGGTGCTATGAGTTGCTTTTACTTTATAGTATACAAAAAAGGTGATGCAATATACACTCCAAAAAAAAAGTCGTCTGTAAGACATGAATATTTCTACAACATGCTAATCGTGTCTTGCTCCTGTTTCTAAATCTAGCGCTAAATCCTACTTCCTGAACTGAAGACACAAAAATCTATGTGGTATAAGAATCAAACAATGTTATGGCATGCAACAAACTAATCTGCTGAGCTGTGATACAGAGAGTAACATTGTTACATAATCAGAGGAGATATATCTCTTTGGTCATTGCACACAGTTTCAGCATTTGGAAAATTCTGAACTTTACTGCCGAAACTTGGCCTGAAAAAAGAACATTTTACATTTCAATAGAGCAAAATATATGTTCTTATCATTTCAACCATATTATATGTATAGAGAAGCTAAAGTGAAAATTGTACAAAATAGCATATCAAGCCTGTAGGTAAATAACACTAATACAGAAAAGTATAGAGTAAAACTGGTAAAGAGTGTAGAGAGAGAGAGAGAGAGAGAGAGAGATAAAGGGAAGTTTTGTAGAGACAGATAGCTATACAAATGTATTACAAAAAAAAATGTACATGAGCAATATAGTAGTTCAATTCCATATTATTTTTCATATTGAAGATATTCTCGAGTTCTGATAATATAATTCAGAGAGAAACTGAATTCTCTATCACTGTATAGATAGATTGCTTGAACAAGCAAACATAACCACATTCTTTAAAATGCACAGCTCTCATGGACAAAATTTGTTATCATGTGGATCAGGGCTACTACTTAACTTCCTTATATTCAACGCTCATTACTCAACTGTTATACTTTCTTTACTAACATCATTTGGCACATTGTTACCCATTTCAAGAATTGTGTGTGTTTTTTATCAAAATATGAGACAATAAATTTACAAAAGTTACCACAACTCAAAACCATCTTTGCATAATTGGTGACGACCAACATTACTTTTTTCCTACCAGTGCAATTTCCAATACTTAAACATTGACTTGATACCAATTACACCACACCCAAGCGTTTAAACTGGATTAAGAATCTCTATACAATCACCTCAAACTCCCATGTTTTTAACTCTACATTTGTATCAAAGAAACACTATTACCCCCCACCTTCTGATAAACAAACTCATTGATATGGAAGTCCCTCCCCAGTTAAGTCTGTGGATACAGAGTTTTTTAAGTGACAGACCACAGAGAGTGGTCTTAGGTAACGCCTTATCCTGTCCAAGAATTGTAAATACAGGGGCGCCCCAGGGCTGTGTCATCTCCCCCGCGCTCTTCTCCCTCTACACAAGTGACTGTCTATGTAATGTAGGAGAGTGCAGCATCATCAAATATGCGGATGATACTGTTATCACAGGTTATCTTTCTGAAGATGTAGACCCATACGTTAAGGTTATAGATGAGTTTGTTAAATGGTGCAATGACCACTTCCTAATACTAAACGTAACTAAAACAAAAGAGATCATCATTGATTTTCGCCGAAACCCCTTCGATCATACCCCGATTTTGATAAATGATACTCCTGTAGAACAAGTTACAGAGTACAGGTACTTAGGTACTACTATCTCAAAGTCACTTGATTGGACTAAGAACATTGTAGACATCCAAAAGAAAGCCAACCAGAGACTATACTTTATCAGGGTAATGAAAAACTTAAGAGTAGATAGTAAGTTGATAGAACTGTTTTTTAAGTCCCTAATTCAGAGTGTCCTAACCTTCAACCTAATTTGCTATTATGCAAACGCTAAAATTGCTGCCAAGAAACTACTCGAACGTCCCAGAAAGGCAGCAAAACGTATCACAGGAGCCGATCTAACATCCATAGAAGATCTGTATCAGAAAAATGCCCTTTCTAAAGTAAAACAAATAATGCATGACCCCTCGCACCCACTGAATGAGCACTTCAATTATAACAGATCTGGAATACGCCTGTGCACACCACGAACCCAACGTGCACGTTTCCGAAGATCCTTTATCCCCGACTCCATTCATCTTTTCAATTCCAAAGCAAAACGTGTTTGATTACTATGTACCTACCATGTAATGTATCAATATAAATGTATATGCCATGAATACTGCATCCAACTATCTACTAACGTATGAGCCAGTAACTACAACTTATGTGTCATCAATAAACCTAACAATAATAACGATGCCGGTATTAATTATACTATTGAAAATGGTAATCGATAATAATAATAATAATAATAATAATAATAATAATAATAATAATAATAATAATAATAATTCATGTATTTATTATCATTTTAAGATTTACTATGGAATAATCAATGAATATTAAATAATTTAGCTTCATATTTTGTAAAATGGAATCTCATATTATCTCTATAACCACCATATATACCGTGGCTTACTCACATATTATCTCATTCTTTATGTATGTTTATCATAATGTTTATGTTTATCACTGTCCTGTAATATTTCATGTATATATTTGTATTGTAATACTCTGTAACCAGTGGAAAACAAATTTCCTGTAAAGGACAATAAATTCTTATACTTATACTTATACTTATGACATGATCCTATAAACCAAGGACGACAGTCACTAAATCCTGTGCTAAAACCATAGAAGAGAGTTTGAAATAAACAATATCACACTAATTGACCTGTTTCTCTCATTTTTCTGCTTCTATTATTAAAACCATCAGGGTTGACTTCCCTTTTAACATACTAGGATGTGCTTGAATTCTCCAATATTTCAACAACAACAAAATTCAAGAGATTGGTGTACAACAGGGCCGTAGCCAGAGTTTGATGTTTGGGGGGGGGGGGGGGGGCACATACATGTAATTGATTGACGTCCTGGGGAGGGGTCTAAAAAAGTTCAACCGATCTTGAAACCCCCCCCCCCCCCCCCTACGGGCCTGGTGTACAATACAATTATTTAGACTTATATCAATACTTACATGACATCAGAAATGTGACTTCACAAAATCATATTATCAATTAACATATTCATAAAACTTTGTTTCACATTTAAGACAAGACTCTTTTGGCATTTACAAAGACAATATGTTGGCACCTGAAATTTACCGGTGAATTATAAAAGCTGAGTAAATTCCAGGTAGCATAGTCATACAAACAAATTACACACTCAATCATAGTGCAATATATGTCTGGACTCTGGAATACAACAGATAAAGTGATATGTGCATTCCTCTGTTTATAATTTGTGCAATAGATAGGAGCGAAATTCTGAAGTTTTGCATGTGGCATATTTCCTTTCATTACATCCTCCTTTTGAACTTTACACCTTGAAATAATACCAGTGGTTGGCTATCATAGGATTTGTGTATCCAAGTTGATTTCTCTGATATATTGCTTTACAAGGAGCAAGGGTGAATACAAACTTTTATAACATTTAGACACCTTTTCATGTTCCCAGGATTTCAGGATGATATATTCTGCATTCAGCAAAAGATAAAGGGACAAAGTAACTCAATACAGCCTAAGAATATAACAATAATGTGAAAAATTACCAAGGATTAAAATGCTTTCCTTTAAATCAAACAAAGTCAACTTCTCAAGGTATTTTAACCAGATGTGCCTCAGGGAATTGAATACTGATTACTGTACAAATGAACAAAGCTTATAAGCACACAAGTATCAATGAGGAATGTATAAATCAAACAAAAGCATGTATTCAATTTTCTTTGGATGATAATGATAAAGAAAAAGACAGTCAATACATTTCATTACTTCTTCATGACAAGCATACACAAGAATATTTTTACAAGATTTTCTGTCAAAGGTTTCTTTTAAGTGAGGACCCCTGAAGGTGTCCTAAACAGCTTTCACATTCAAAGTCACTATATACATGCACCACTGTAAGCATTGCCAAGTTCATGACCATTTACATCATTATGTACACATTTATTTACAGATTTTTTTTTTATCCACACTTATTGTAATTTACACCAAATCAGGGCCGTCTTATAAAGAGTTGCGATTGATCCAAATCAATCGCAAGTCCTCCAATCAATCGCAACTTTGGAATTCCCCTATCTCTTATGTACATAGTTGCAGTTGATATCAATCGCAAATAAGTTGCAATTAATATCAACTCTTTATAAGACGGGCCCCAGGTTTCAACCTCAGTTTCAAACTGATATGACATGAATAGAGATCCATAATACAAAACGTCTCATATAATGTCCTAATGCTACAATGTTTCACTAATTTTTTTTCTCAAAAATATATAATTACCTGTCCTCTTGATGTAATGATCTTTAGGTTCTGATTAAGCAAACTTCATTATTTGTTCTTTCTTTTATATAATCTCGTCTTGTAATCCATGCGAATACCTGTGTAATTTATCCAAATTAATTTAATTCATTGAGAAAATTTCACAAATGACAATAAGCACCTTTGTTTTCTTTGACCTACTTAACCACAGACAACTTTGAAATAAAGTCACAATTAAAGCCCGAAATGCGCCCTAAATAAAAATAATACCATCAACAACACTTATAAGTAAGCCTACAATTTAATTTCTAACATCACAACTTTCAATTTTGAGTGAAGAACTGGATTTCCAGGTGATCATTAATTCCTACTCTGTCTGACGTTGTGCAAAGATGTTCATGAGAACACAATGTTCATTATGAGCTCCTCCTCCTAAATCAAACAAACATCCAGGGCAGAGGAGCGCATAGTTTGTTTACTTTCACTAAAGAAACATCTCTAATCATAAATCAATAATGGTAGCTTCCAGATGCGTTCCTTGTGTATCCTTCATTAGCTTCTCTGCTAGTCTATCCAATCCAATCCAATCCTCTAGATGCAGCACAGAGGATCCATGGATGAGCCTTCTTAAAAGGAAATCATACGCAGCTGATGATAAATGTACCTTTAGAGTGGACATTCTCAAAATCAAGGATCATTCCAAGTTCATTCTTGAACTGTCTCCATCCATTGAAAATACACCATTACAACATCATCAACAAAAATGAAGGATTCTTCGAAATCTATCTCTGTTCTGTTAAAGGTACACTATTTTCAGAATGATCAAACAAGAGACACAATGAGTGGTCTGCCTGTCCATCCATGTTTTGCATCAGTCCACTTCACAACTTGCTTTCCTGCCTGTGATTCCATCCACCTTCAAACTTTGGATACTTAGGTATGACACAAAAGAAGGGTGGTGGGGGGAGTTAGAGCCCCCCTCCCCCAACTCTATGTATGCACTTCTACCAAGTCCTCTACTGCTGATAGCCTCCAGGATACTGGCCTTGATTGTATCCTCCATACCCCGCTCCACCAGCACCGGCCTGGGACTGAGGGGGTGGAGGACCAGGTTGCCCTCCTTGGTTGTACCCGTACCTAGCCTGGTGGGGTGTAGGTGGACCTTGGCCCCCCTGTCCAGGGTAGCTACCATACGCTCCCTGCTGTGGGTTACCATACTGACTGGTGGGTGGGGGCATGTTGTTCTGCTGCTGTGGGTAGGGTTGCCTCTGACCATGTGCCATCTGAGAGTACCCTCCTGGAGGTCCATTGGAGGGATACTGCTGCTGGTTGTAGTTAGGCATCTGGTTGTACATTGGCTGACCTGTGGACAAAACACATTAAAACTACATATTAAAAGCTTGCGGGTCCCTAGTAGCATCGACGGAAGCAAAAAGTATACCTTTCCCCATCGTATTAGGAACACAATGCTCTTCACAGAAACCTGGAATAAGGCATAACATACAAAGTTTACACTCTTATATTTCATATTTTGTCAATAGTTAGAACAATCAAAGTAACCAGTAATGAACAAAAGATGGGAAATGTTGACATATTATTGCATCGCACTAGTCCCTTGTTGTGTCAGCATGAAAGAGGATGAATGAGCCAAGTCGAAATATCGGAGAGAAAAAAAGCATCACATTCCTAGTTCCAAATTTTGTGGTATCTAGCTTTGTCAATAAAAAAAGAAATTAAAAATATAAAAATCTATTAAAAATGACATATAAATGCTTGATTTCCTAAAAGCAACCCCCCATTTTAAACCTCACAATAGTGAGTATCCATTCATTACATGGCTACTCTGAGTAACATACATGTACAAACCTAACTTTGATCTTCAATACCAGTGTGTACAGGTAGTCAACACAAAACATGGATGGTAAGTCAATAAATAAAACTTTCTACCTAATTCCCCACATGTAAACTAAAGCTAGAATGGGCATAACAAGCATAAAAGGCACATAGAACTACAATGTATCTACATGAATGTCAGTTAATGTATAGGTAACATATGGGGAATTCCATGCAAACGATTCTAGAGAAGGTTAAAATCGGTCATGTTATAGGTGTGATCATGGAATATACACAGGAAAAGGAAAACGGAGATTGATTAGGATGTATGGTCGAAAAAATCATGAGAATTTATAAAAGGATTTTTTTTTGAAAGTTCTGCTTCTGCTTCTTCGATTTGGTCATATATATATCTAGGGATTGAGCTTGCATGGAATTGTCCAAATTTGTAGTCAATCATTTCATTGAAAGCCCTTCTTTATTTGAGAACGATTTAAAAAGAGGTATTTTTCGTCACTTTGTAATGATCTGCTGGTGCTCCTTGTATCTCCTTTCCGATCTTTGCTTTTTGACGGTCCTGCAGGAGATCACAAACATTAAAATGTCTTCTTGATGGTGAATTAACTATTGCAATCAAAACATTAGAGGTAGCAACATTCATTTGCAAAGATGTTGGAATGTGTCATTTGTTTTGGTTTGGTTCAAACTGGAAAAGATAAATTTTTGTCCCCTAACATCAGATGAAAAACACTTTTTCTTTTTATGGTTTTACTGATGAAAAAAATATCATAACTCAGTAATAAATTTTACACTCTGCTAAGATGATAGGTTTTATATTCTTCAAAATCGTTTAATCTTTCCCTCAATAATGTTTAGAAATACAAGTACTTAATTATTCCTAGTAAGGCTTGTATTGATATAGTTTGAAAAGAGTTTTTTTTTTTCAAGACTGATTTAAAGTAGATCCAGAATTTGATTAAAAGATACATATGCCCAAACACTAAATTTTTTAAAGATAATCTCAAAATGATTTATCTCCAATAGATAGTAAAACGGTAAATAAAACTGATTACTGATTTATGTCTCTTATTGAAAAATACATATCCCTCCATAGATGTTGATCGATTTTGCAAATGAACGATGCTACCTTCATTTACAATGCACAAGTCTGCCACATTTTCTTAGACAAATTTTGTTTATAGATAGAGGTATCAAATACCATTTTTGTTGTTGCATTACTTTTCTTTAGAAATCAAAGGTACATGCAGCAATATCAAAATGATTTGGATAACCTTTGTAGCACCTTTGTTGCATTTTAGGCTTTATTACTGCATACATGTATATCAAAACACAAAGCAAGATTTCATGGAAATTGATCAGGTGTCCAAAATGTAGAACAATAACTTAATGGCAAACCTGGACTGTGCAAATTGTCAGAATGATAAACTTCTTCTTTCATACAAAGAAAGGCAGGAAAGACAGCTAGACCAGCTTACAGTGACATGCATTGTGTTGGCACCATTTTGAATGTGCTGCTGTTGTTGTTGAAAATCAACTTGTGCAAACCCATGCAAGCAGATGGAAGATAACTGCATTTGAAAGTTTGGAGGGGAGCAGCGAAATATACATAGGAGCTGAGAGCGCTTTAGCTCTAGTAATATCATTAGAGCTCTGAAAGTTTTTTTTTTATTTGCAATATTATTGAAATCTATATCACTTCAAAAACAAAATCCAATAAGAGCTATCAACAAAAAAGAGGATTTATTAAATCGGAGGGACATTCCTTAGAAATGACAAACAGTCATACATGTATATGAAGGTGCTCATAAGGTGAGGAAAGGAGAAAGTGGAAATAGGTAATTAGGTATACCTTCTGACGTTCTATGTGCTTGCTGTGATTTTGCATGCTTCCAATCACACAAACACTACTAATTCTATCTGAATTAATATTTAAATGAGAATAAGTAATCTAGAAATAAGGTATCATAGTACTGGTACCACCTATAAACATCTATACGCGTTAACTTTTGCATTCTAAGCATAAATTACAAGTATTCTTAAGTTTGATCTAAGATTCATGCTCTTCCTGTCAAATACAGCATTTTAGAAAGTTTCCCTGTAACTTTATTTCCTGAAGTTCTTTTCTATTAATGTCAAAGAAAATACAAGATTGAAAAAAGAAGTGGAGACATGACAAACACTATGTACATATTATTCTTAAGTGCTTCAAATCATTTGACCAAGCTTCAAGTGTTATAACGATTACCCTATATATCTTTTTTTTGTTTAGGGGGGGGGGGGGCACAAAGTGTCAACAACCATGCACATATTAAAAGCCCCAGATATGGAACCACTGTCCAATTTGTCTATAAACATTACAAGACAATTCATATTTAATATAAAATGGTTAAAATGAATGCAGATGGTTAAAAAACTTAACAGAATAAAGAGAGAATAGAATACTACGCATCAAATAGTACCAAGTATACTGTATCTAACATTGATTAAAAACAAATAGCTTTTTACATGCATCACAAATGTACCATACAGGTGTACACTGAAATTTCTGAAAAACAAAATGAAGACTTGAACAAGTTGTCATAAATAAAAGAATACAAAAATGTAGAATTTGAAATAGAATTTTCACAAAGAAGAAATGTGGAAGACAATTAGGGAAAACAATACACATGATATAAATAACAATTCATGCAATTTAAAAAACAAGATCGTATCTCAGACCGATGTACAGAAGAGAGAGAGAAAAAAAAGTCAATACACAAATTAAACAAACATTTCCATCCAAGTCAATGTTACATTACAACATCAACATCATGAACCTTATATCTTCCCATTTGTCTGCTCCTAATTGAAGGACTTCATTGTATTTTTCTGAGTCAAATTATATCAAAAGAACAATATCTTTCAGTCTTGCACATTATGAGGAAAATTGCTCAAATTTGTTCACCTTGATTCTTTGATATGAATTTGTAAGGGAAGAACGGTCATAATATTTGGAGGCTTCAATTGAATTTAAAATAGGATAAAAGCAATAATTCTTGTATTTTTCTGCAATATCTTTAAAAAAAATCTAAATCAGAAGAAAAATTTGCAAATTTGTAAAGAATCTTCAAAGAAGTGGCATGCAAAAAAATACCAATTCAATTCCAGAGATAAACATCTGTGTACTTCTAGTAACTGCATGCATGTAACCCAAAGAAAAACTCATTAACTATTCAGTGTGTACTAACTGCTCCCTGAATATTGACTGATTTGAGGGGCACAGTTAAAACTATTGCCCAAGGTAATCTTGAAACTATACTGAGCCCTAAGAATAAGTTGATGGGCATAGTGCAGTCTTGAGATCACCTAGGAGCTATAGCTTTAAGCATGACCCAAAGAATAAGCTGTACATATCTTACATACTGCATCCTGTATGTCAATTATCAAAAAGAGATATCTTAACAAAACAGGCCTTTTGTAGAGTCTAGGAAATTTACTGGTCTAAGAGCATTGTATTTGTCTCAGTGGTTGTTCACTTT
This sequence comes from Strongylocentrotus droebachiensis, assembly GCA_035222895.1. Classification (NCBI taxonomy): domain Eukaryota; kingdom Metazoa; phylum Echinodermata; class Echinoidea; order Camarodonta; family Strongylocentrotidae; genus Strongylocentrotus; species Strongylocentrotus droebachiensis. Next base: position 32,838 of record JAVYIG010006744.1, on the reverse strand, counting down.
ACGTGCAACTATTGCACCCTTGCATTATATGTACGAGTACAACTATACCTGCCCGACAGCCAGTCACGAATTCCATGCCTGCAGTTTTGACCAATCAGAGGCCTAGAATCTCCTTATGCAGTATATAAAGACTTCTTTATACAACATTATAGATCTGAAACTCTGTACAATAAGTATTAATGGATAGACAGAGAAACAGACTTACCTTGTGATGGCTGCCTGTAGCCTCCCATTGGTTGCTGCGCCCCTGCCATCATCATCTGCCCCCCTTGACCTCCTCCTCCTGGGCCCTGGGGTCCAGCCATCATACCCTGCTGCTGATGAGTAGGGTAGCGTTGGGGTGGCATGTTGCCTGGGTACTGTGGTGGAGACGGTCCCTGAGGTCCAACAGGTTGTTGCTGGGGTGGTGGTGGCATGGGAGAATGTTGTGGCGCTTGTTGCTGATGGGGTGGTGTCTGTTGCTGCTGGCTTGGTGGCCCCATGGATGGAGGTGGACCCATGTTGCCCTGTTGTGATGGTGGGGGTCCCATGTTGGAAGGTTGTGGCGGACCCATGTTGCCTTGTTGCTGGGGGTGCTGAGACTGGTTGGGCGGTACCACTGACTGTGGAGGTCCCATACTAGGTTGTGGTGGAACTCCCATGTTTCCTTTTGAAACAACAGATTTAATTTGAATTAACAAAGTTTATACCTTCCTGAAAGGTTATGAAATATTCTGATTGTACTTCATAGAAAGAGCTGAATGAATAACAAATTAATTTGTTTACGGGTAACATATTTTCCCTTGTAGATTACTGCATATTTCTAAATAACTATCAAAGAATATATGGAATACCTTACCAGTTGAGAATTAACAAAATGAACTATGTGCAACAACAGGAAAAATAAAGCTATTTACATTATTTTTCACATATTAACAACAAATTGAGAAATATCTAGTGATCTCTGTTACAATCAGAATATTCTAACAGGTACATTTAAAGATGTATCAGGAACTACCTATATTCTTAAGGTCAACTGGGATTTACTAAGATCTTGGACAGCGATTTCATACCTCTCTCCAGTATCAAGGTTTTGGTTTAAAATAAAGAAGACCTTTGTTTAACACTTTGACAATAAACTAATCACTGTACATCAACTCAAACTGACTGTTTGGGGGAATGTAACTGAAGAATTGCAAGTAATTGCACATGTAATTTAAAAGAGGAACAAAATTGTATGAAACACTGCAACAAAAATGCCACAATTAACCAGAACGTCAATGACGTAGCGCTCATCCGCATCTCGCAACAACAAATATCGTAAATTTTATGTGGTACACTTTTGAACTGGTCAAAAAATAAAAATTTGATGCCCTGGAAGGGACATAATTTCATTTAGCTGTACAAGATTAAATAGAAACTAAAGGAAATGGAATGAAAATTGGTTGAAAAATATATAGTTTTATGACAAGCAGGACTCAAACTTAGTAAGAGATAAATGTAAACATACTCACCTTTTATTATGATAGAAAAGGACAGAGGTATAAATATGGCAAAATAACAATTTTGTAAGGGACAAAAACGAGTAAGTGTGAGAAAATTGTTAAAATATTTAAACAAATTGAAGAATTAGGAGGTAACAAGAGAATGAAAACAATGCATGCATAATACTGATGAATTACAACAAAATTAAATATTGTGATCTTTCAGCCATTTTGCACTCAGGTGTGTTGGATGTTGTGCTTGCCTTGAGTGCAAGATGTTGCCAACCACCGCAACTTGGAGGCAGATCACACATCCTATTATTCACAAGAATTGTATCCAAAGCTCATTGTGAAATATCTGCTATAGAATGTAACATCCCATACAATTTGAGAAGGGCTATTTGATGAAATGCTACTCCCTTTGAGAGAAAACAATAAGAGAACAGAGTTTTTTGAAGAAGAGGAGTTAATGAGTAACTAGATGGAACTTCAACTGCGCGCAGTCGAAATGATGCCTCCGTCATAGAGCAATTTTACAAACCAAAACAGAAGAATTTTTTCAAATTCAAGTTCAATTGTAATCCATTAACAGGTTCTCAGAATATCGTGATTACAAGCAATTTCTCATGTACATATATGACCCTTTGATCTTTGACCTCATGACTCTAAAATCCACTCAGTTCATTGGCTCTGCAAGATGTCCAGAGTTAAATAGTAATCCATCTGTCAGTTCTAATGAGAATGCGTTCACAAGCTATTTTTGCATACATAATGAGCCCATGACCTTTGACCTATGACCTCATGACCCAAGAATCGACTCAGTTCATTGGCTCTGCAAGATACATACCTGATCTAAGTTTGGCAGGAATCCATCAATCTGTTCTAATGATAATGCGATCACAAGCTGTTTTTGCATACATAATGAGCCGCATGACCTTTGACCTTGACCTCATGACCCCAAAATCTAATCAGTTCATCGGTTCTGCAAGTAACATACATGACCTAAGTTTGGCAGGAATCCATCAATCGGTTCTTTAGATAACGCGATCACAAGCTATTTTTGCATACATAATGAGCCCTGTGACCTTTGACCTTTGACTTTGTGACCCCAAAATCTAATCAGTTCATCGGCTCTGTAAGATAAATACATGACCAAAGTTTGGCAGGAATCCATCAATCGGTTCTTCAGATAACGCGATCACGAGGTGTTTTTGCATACATAATGAGCCCTGTGACCTTTGACCTTTGACCTCGTGACCCCAAAATCTAATCAGTTCACCGGCTCTGTAAGATACATACATGACCAAAGTTTGGCAGGAATCCATCAATAGGTTCTTTAGATAACGCGATCACGAGAACGGGACGTACGGACGTACGTACGTACGTACGGACGGACGGACAACCCAAAAACATAATGCCTCCGGCTACTTCGTAACGGAGGCATAAAAATCTTTTATGGCAAATTGAATACTGTTTATAACCGAAACAATAAAAAAAGCATGCATGAAATGGAAGAGAACACAAAACACTGTGATCCTTTAGCCACTTTGCACTAAGTATTTACATATAGTTGTAATATTCTTTGAAGTGCAAAATGTTGCCCGGCACCCGCGACATGGACGCGGATCACAAATCATATTATTCACAGGAGTTCTTGTTTCCTAATAAGACTTCACACTTCATACAAGAATAATGTAAGGACATTTGCTTATTATTTTGGAGGTGTCTTTGGTAATATTTTTACATATGTTTTGTATAATGTTAGTAAATAGGTGGTTTTAGGTATAAATGCCACATAGTATAGTTGGGATATGATAAATTGCTGTGAAGTATATGATGGGTGCCAAGTGGCTCTAACTTTGAGCCTGTTTATTTTTTTAACACTTGAACATGAAAGTAAAAAACAAGCATCAGTCAAGAAAAAAAGAATTTTAGAGAGCTTTGAATCTCCTATCTCATATTTTGTTGTTATATAGTATAGGGCATTTTCATAAAAAAGCAAAATCAGATACAAAATAAAGTTTTGTTTTATACAGTATAGTATCACTAAAATTGGTAGTGAACTGAAGTAAGAAAAGTAAATTAACTGTTTTTGTACAGCTGTACACATACAGATATAAAAACCAATAGAATAAAAATGAAAAGTATTTGATCTTTTGTATACAGTGCGTCCCAGAAAAAACGAAACCGAGAACTATCGATGTTTTATCATAACTTAATCACAATCATAATTAATAAATGACACATATTTGGAAAGCTTAGATACTCCTCTTTCATTTGATGCAACTCGTATGATGCATATTTTACGCATGAGTGATTAAAAGCAATTTGAAGAGAGGAAACCAAAAAGTAATTTGGCGGGCGGTATCTGAATTTCAAGGAGAAAGTCACTTTTCTAGAAAGTTCAATTTCTGCCCTTTCATATGACACGTCAATCAGGAAAAATGAGCTAGGAATAACAAAGTTCTGTTTGTTTAAAAAAATGCTTGCATTTCCATAATTTGATCAAACGAGTTCGTTTTCACTGGCTACCTGCCGTAGCAACAAACAAAGTTGACAAAAGACTTAACTCCATTTCGTTGAAGATCAGCCAGGCATCAGGTCTTTCATCTTCTTTGTGCATGGCTGATATTCAACGAAGCGGAGTAAAGTCTCTTGTCAATTCTGTTCGTTGCAACGGCAAGAAGCCAGTAAAAACGAACCCGTTTGATCAAATTATGGAAATGCAAGCATTACTTTAAATAAACAGAACTTTGTTATTCCTAGCTCATTTTTCCTGATTGAGGTGTCATATGAAAGGGCAGAAATTGAACTTTCTAGAAATGTGATTTTCTCCTTGAAATTCAGATACCGCCCGCCAAATTACTTTTTGGTTTCCTCTCTTCAAATTGCTGTTAATCACTCATGCGTGAAATATGCATCATATGAGTTGCATCAAATGAAAGAGGAGTCTCTAAGCTTTCCAAATATGTGTCATTTATTAATTATAATTGTGATTAAGTTATGATAAAACATCGATGATTCTCGGTTTTGTTTTTTCTGGGACGCACTGTATAGTATCTTGTTATTATACTTTGAATGAAGTTTAGCATAATAGAAGTTTGTATAATAACACATAATCATTTAGGTGCATAGATTTACATACATGTACATATTAAACTTTGCTTGTTGTTGTTGTTTATATACAGTATCTTTGAACTGAAAGTAAGAAAAGTAAATTTGTTGCATGATTGCATTCTGCCACAACATGTGGAGCTAGCTGTGTGTCAATGCAAAACCCATACTATAATACATCACTGCCTACTGTACTCAATTAACAATGCATACATGCAATACTGTTGACTCAGATCAGTTGGACTGGAATGCTCCATTCGCAAAACGGGGGTGTGGGGCAAACGGACTGGAAAGCAACACAAATCTGTTACAAATCGACCACCATTTCTCTAAATTTGTATTCGCTAGCACATTTATCATTTCTTGATATTTCCTATCATTTATAAAATTGTTATAATTTTGCAAGATTGGGCCACCAGCATAAACAATAACTGTGAGCATTGTTCTACCATGGACCCTACTACCATAGTTCTACCTATCCAAAGTGTGTGTGCAAGGGGGGAGGGGGGGGGGGGGGGGGAGGGGGGGGAGGTATGCAGTGTGATTGCCATGCCTAGGCCTATCCTGGCCTTGCGCTAGTAGCGCCCAGGAGTAGCGCTTTGCTGAAAACAAAATGCGTTCTGAACATTTGATTTTCAACCTCTCTTTTCTCCTCTTTTTAATCTACAAATCAAGTGTTTTCTGTGAGGGATCAAATTTGCAAATAATCATCCTAATATTTTGCACAAAACTTTAAAAATGAAATGAAGGAGAAGAAGCATTTTTTGTTATTTTTGGAATAAATTTGAATAAATTACCATAATTAATCAATGGAGCAAAATCTCAAAATTCTGTGTAGAATTTTAGTAAACCAAATTTAGCTCTACCAGATAAAGCAAACCAAATCAAAATCGGTCGAAATATGAAGGAGAAGAAGCATTTTTTGTGATTTTGTTTATTATTTTTGGAATAAATTTGCATAAAGTACCATAAATAATCAAAGGAGCAAAATCTCGAAATTCTGTGTAGAAGTTTAGTGTACCAAAATTAGCTCTACCAGATAAAGCAAACCAAATCAAAATCGGTGGAGAAATGAAGGAGAAGAAGCATTTTTTGTGATTTCGAATAAATTTGCATAAATTAGCATAGATAATGAATTTCACGATTCTGTGTAGAAATTTTAAATCCCCCTCCTAGCCCTATCATATGAAACAATCAGAATCATAATCGGTTGAAAAATAACGAAGAAGAAGCATTTTGAAAACTGTGGACGGACGGACGGACGACGGACGCCACGGCATGGCATAAGCTAATCGGGCCGGATGAGCTAAAAATGATATGTGGGTTATCACCTTGTTGTGAGTAGCTCATGTTGGGTTGCTGGTTAGGATGTGGCTGCTGTTGTTGTTGTTGATTTGGTGGTCCCATGGGCTGTTGTTGTGGTGGTTGGGCTGGTACCATATTGGACTGCGGCGGCTGTTGTTGCTGCTGGTTTGAGGATGGTGGTGCCATTGTCTGAGGTGGACCCATGTTGGACTGTGGTACTTGTTGCTGCTGTTGCTGCTGTTGCTGCTGCTGTTGCTGCTGCTGCTGTTGTGTCTGTAGTTGTGCCTGTTGTTGTTGCTGCTGTGGGGGTTTGTCAGCCTGGGGATGTGCAGGTGGTGTTGGACCTGGGGGCATCATCACTCCTGTGAAAATGTAAACGTCACTAATTTTAGACTACATCATTCTGCTAGGAAAAGAAAAAGTTAGTTCCATGTGAATTATGGGTTGGGTAAGGTGTCCATCACATTTAATTTATCGTATGATGACACATAATTAACCAATAAATTTATTCAATATTTTAAATCTTTTAAATGTTTCAGGGAGATATTTTCTGTAGTTCAGCGGAGACATCACTTGCTTTAATATGAAATACAATTTCTGCTTATTTGAGTGTTATTTTGATAATCATAAATAAATAAAATAAAATATCCTCCAATCATGCAATAGGAGCCAGATTTATCTGCTAAATTCAAAATCACATAATTATAAAATGAAAGATATTTACATATTTTCAAAAAAAGTAATATAAAGAACTCCACAAAAAATAACATATAATAGCCCCCTCCACCATCCCACCCCAGTACAATATCAGTTACTATACCATCTATAGTCATTATTATTATAGACTATTATTCAGATATCATTTCAATGTCACAATGCAATTGCAAACCTTACATATAAATGGTAAAAATATAGTTGTGGGCAACATTTAGAAAGAGCAACAAAGACAAGTAGGTTGTTGAATGAAATAAAAATAGAGACAGAAAAGATACAAAGAAGGGCAGGCAAATAGCTGTCTCTGACAGTCAAAGGCAAATGACTTAGCTGTACTTTCATATTAAACCACATTAAGAATTACATTAAGAAAAGAAAAAAAGAATTATACATTTTGTAACTTACAAAAAGTAAGACTTGGAAAGAAATATGAAAATAATCTTAAACATTATTTCAAAGTAAACACAATACATAAAATAATAACTCGTTAAAACAAAAGCAAGAAATAAAGAAAGAAAAAGCTCGTTTTCAAAGGCATTACCAATACTGTAAACGTTTTTATTTTTGCGTGATTAATTTTTCGCGCTGAGCGACCCCAAAACATATTTGTGGGTTCTTAATTTCGCGTTGCACACAATTCAGCCCGTTTAAAACAAGTCATGCTTATATTTTCGCGACTTCTAAAATTCGCACTAGACGATCTCAGCGTGAAATCCGCGAAATCAATGTACCGCAAATATTGTATTTTATAGTACTCTGTATTCTGGGTGTTTTTTCCTAAAATAGTGCTTGCATATGTACAAGTATGTATACCGATAAATCTTGAATTATTTTCTAATGATGAGAGAATGCATTATAAATATAATACGGTAGTCTTTACAGAAAATGTAGTCAGGGATTAAATTAATCTAGTATAATAAAACAATACACAAAATAGAAAAGAAAAGTTTTAGGTCAGGGGAGGACGCCAAGGGATTTTAATTGAAAGTATGCATCAGTCAATACACAACAATGGGAACAACTTTGAACTACTAGTAGCTTTGAATCCATATTGAAGGAAAAACACAATGGGCTACTGAGCAGCAACAATACAGAAAACCAAGTAACAACATCAACTTTGCATCCTGCCTTGGGATTGGTGTCTGGTCATTGTGTTGCTGGCTGTGTGGTAGCCACTGGATGATGAGCTGCTGTAGGATGTGGTAGATACATTGCTACCACCACCAGCAGTACTGCTAGTCTCACCACTGGTACTTCCACTGCTGTTGGCAGAGAGGAAGTTTTCACTGGAGGAAACGGGATTACTACTCCCGCTCACTGGATGAGACGTGGCTACATGATCATTGCGAGAGCTAGGCACTAGGGATACAAATCATCATATCTATGATGCAATTCAACAGGGTACGCATACTAGTACACTGTCAATGCAATATAAAGCCTAATGTAACTTTAGACCTACAAACTGTAACCTAGAAATCTGACATCCAAAAGATAAATTATTCCGACAGGTAATGGCTCAGATGGGGTGAAATTAAATCTTTTTGGCTATGTACATGACAACCTGCAGTTTCTAAGCAATTACATGAGTAAATTGTACACCTAACCAGAGTGAAGATAAAGAACAGGGCTATATTACACACATGCTAAAAATCAGTAGGGTTGATGTGGGTCAATGGCCAAAGAAAACATGATTTCTTAGTATTTACATTCCTACATACCTCTTTAAACAAAGAAATGCAATACTTTTATTACAAAGTTGGTAACACTAAAGAAGATGCGTAATACAATTTTTGCAGCATGAAGCTTTAGAATTATATAGAAAATTTGCAATATTTGCAAAGTTCAAGCTTTAAGATATACCCGGTAGTTAAAGTTCTGAACATGCGATTGAATTGTGAGAGAAACGGTGTAGAATCGATTAGAAAAGGCTGATCATCTAGCATATAAGTATTGGTGTGTACTGCAAGGATCTGGAATCATCAAAATGATAAGAAATTTGGCCCAGTCTTGGTACAGTTATAAGCACTGTACACAGAAAGATGTATATGGGACAACACGAACATGTGGCATAAAAATCTGTCCCAATTTTGTATGCTGCTACATGCCATTTTTAGAATATTAAGGCATTTGAAGAGCCATGCTTTTCAGGGAACATTTTTTATCCGATGTTCTTCCACGCTTGAATAAATACAACGATAACGCTCACAAATTATTTGTCACCTCTTCCCAGAACTCAACCTTTTCTTTAACAGTATCTGTGTGAATTGGTGTGCAAGCTTGACATTATTGAGTTGAGGATTACCTTGCATTTGTGGTGAGTTCATACTAGCCGATGTGACCGGTGGAGCTTGCATGGGTCCATTAGCCATCTGCTGAGGGGGTGGTGTCTGCATCAGGGTAGCACCGCCTTGCTGAGGTGCACTGCTGGGAGCAGGTGACTGGCTACTCACAGGGGTACGACCTGCTGGGGGTGTAGGTCCACTGCTACTAGGGGGCACTCCTCCACTGGTACCACCACCTGCACCTGCACTACCACCACCACCACTGCTATTATTACCCCCTGGCCCAGCAGCAGGTCCGCCATTCATTCCCATCGGTCCTCCTGGACCAGGTGGCATGCTTGGGTTACTACCTTCCCTTCCTCCTGGCATGGAATTTGGGTACTGCTGGTTTGGTGGTACATTGCCTTGATTTGGAGCCTACAACAAGTACAAATAAAATTAAAATGGTTAGGTGGAAGAGAAGAGAAAAAGATGATAAATAGATGAAAAACAGAGGAGAGGAAGAGGATATAGTATTCACACTGAAAACACCATAGAAAGGTTGTTTATGAGTTTTAAAAAGACAGACTTGTACACATGCGTACAAACCTCGTACATGTAATACCAGATGTCATGCACATTTACCAATCAACACATAGAATTGAAGAAAAAAGGATAATTGAGCATTTTTCTTCATGAAAATTTTAGCTGTCATCATCACTTATGAACTTCCTTATAATGTAGGCCTAGTGCATATACATGTAGGGTCACTCAAATAGCAGTTTGTATACAATTCAAGCACTTCAATTTCTTACTTATAAACAAGGTAAACCGTGCCTTTTAATAATTACGTTTAATGATGCTATTTTAGTTTAGAATCCTTGGGAAATGATAATTGCTTTTAAATTATTATTCTTACAGGAAGAAGTTGCTGCATTCCCTGGTTTGAGTCAGCGATTGTAGCAAGGTACACAAGGTTGCGATGAAGAACCTGCTGGTATCTAAACATAAAGAAAGTACCGATGTTAAAAATCATTAGTTTTTAACAAACAGAAGAAAATCATCATACTTTTAATTACTAGGACTTGAAAGAAGGTCAACAGATTTATTACAAAATCAGATAAATAAGGAAATATGATTTAGAAAAAAACCTCAATATAAAGCTGAATTACCTTATTGAGGTGTACCTTCATTTTTTTATTTTTTTTAACATCTGCACCAAATGATATTGTAAATGTAAACTGATGCTATTACAACAGAAAAGTAACAGGAATGAAATAGACAATTAATCTTATTTAATTGTTCCTTACGATACACATGAGTTTGTACCATAGAGCAGTGTATCTTTTACTACAGATGATACCAATCTTGATTAAATATATAACTGGATGCAACAAAATTCATTCTGTGTGTCTAAGTTTCTATGTCATTCAAACAAGACATCAGGTATTATTAGAATAGTGGATTACAAACATATAATCATGATATCTTAACAAGGAAGAGATAGAAAGAATTGAACTTACTGTGTAGCTTCAGATGCCCTTCCTTTATTCTGGTATTCACAGATTGTCTGGATAAGCTGATTGTTTTCATCCAACATCTGAAATCAAATTCATGAATGAGTTAATATTTATTTTGGACACAGGCACAAGCAGATGTACCTAGGTTGAGATTCAGGTGACAGAATCACATGGTCCCCTTGTGCATTTGATCATTTCAAATCACGGAGTAAAACCAAATGCAACTTGGTATTGCAATTAGGTCGAAAATATGTAGATTAAGGTTCCATATTTCTTTGAGAGATAAAAATTAATTTTTAAATAGGGAGGGGTGGCATTTCAATGTAGATACTTCTACATTGTTTCTCTAGAATACTCACCTCTGACGAGAGTTTCGCGATGTTGGTTCTGCCAAAAAATGCAAATGCATGCTTTGTAATCCAAAATGTTTTCCCTTTGCCAACTTGATTCTTACTTTACAACAAGTATTAGTGTAGAAAGGCGTACACAGGAAACTTGCTAAATTCAATTCAGGTGAGTACCTGTACACAAGCCTAATCGGTATTTTTGTAAAGTCAGCATCAACTTGGCAATGCTATTGCTAATCAGGCATTTTCCCATTCACCTTGTGTATTTTATGTTTCCGGCAGAACCAACGGCGTGACCTCTCATCAGAGATCAGCGATAGTTTCGGTACTTCTGGTAATCTACTCGGCCAATAAAAATTAGCCACACAACTTGGTCCACATTGCGCACGTAGTCGTCGTAGAACTGTAGCTCCCATCCTGCCGCTCATGCGCTTTCCGTTCAACGGGTCTCACCTCAGCCTCATTTGCATACACTGGCACACATTATAAGGGCTCTTCTGATTGGCTTTCGCTGGCTGCCATTTGCTCAACGTAATAACATATGCAGCTTCCAAGGAGCTGCAAATGGGATTTACTGCAACACGCACACGCAACACAATTATATTCGGAACTTTCCCTATGAGAACATACACTAACACCAAAAGCATCAGATGGGACTACATATCACACAACTTTGCACATACTACAACATTTACGTACCTTCTGGATTGTTGCTTGATCGGGAACCGACTTTCCCCTCTGCCGGGGAGGCATGAATGCTAGAGACATGACTAGAATTCACCAAAACGACATCCAAAGACAGAAAATACCGTCTAAATTGAGCTCAATTTTCTTTCTTCGGAGTTTTTCTTTGTGCGCAATGCCTTTTTAATACTGCCCTCTTCGACAGAAAGATTCGGCGATGGTCCACAGCACCCACAGCGTACAACACTTACGAAGTCCCTTTTACGATTTGAAATCATTAGCCCTTCCATTTCCCTGTGAGTTAAACAAATTATATTAATCTTACTTTCTCCAAACTAGAGAATGCCGAGATCTATTTATGACTACCTCCCTCTTCCCTTTGTATCCAGTAAGGAAAAACTTGTATTCTTTGTGCAAGGGCTGGAGATATGGACAGCAAAATTTATATTCCTCATTTTTTAAAAGAAACATCATCTTCCATAGAAACAAGATAATCAAAAGAAACTTTAATCTTTTCTATTTTACATTTGTTATCTTGATCAAATTTCAATCCAATGGTATTGGGAGAAATAAAAAGAGATAACACAGAAGCGGCATATTCAGCGATATATGCCTACGAGACAATACAATACAATACAATACAATGAACATTTAGGGCGCCATTCCCATAGCGGGGGGGGGGGGGGGGGGGGGGGGGGGCTAGGGACACGGCCCCTCAAGTGAGAATCGAAACCTTGGGCCTACCAAACATTTCAGACAATAGACCTATCTTCACTTTATATTCGTGCAGCGTATTGTCTTTTATTCTAATTTGTGCATGTTCTTTCAAAGTTTACACCCCCCCCCCTCTCTCTCTCGCTCTCCCGTATCTTTTTCCCTCTTCGTTTCTGTCATTCCTTCCCCTTCTCTTTCTCTCTCTTTCTCTCTCTCTCACTCTCTCACTCTCTTTCTCTCTCTCTCTCTCTCCCTCTCTCTCACACACGCACACACACACACACACACACACACACACCATGGGCGTCAATCCTGGGGGGGGGGGGGGGGGACGAGGGGGACACGTCCCCCCCCACGAATTTTTCCGTTGGTGAAATGTCCCCCCCCCCCCCATGATTTGGGGTTAAAATCTTCTCTTTTTTATCTTTCTTTCTCTCTTTCTCTCTGTGTTGAGAAATATCAAGCCAAGTCAGGCGATCAGATTTTATTAATAGCAGCGTCATTAATATTACATTCACATTACCGGAAGTTCAATCATTGGTTTACGATGAAAATCTTTCACCAACTGAAAAAAAAGTCAAATTAATCCCTTGTATCTTCCAAACCTTATGGCTGATTGTTCAGTGGAAACGACAAATTCATCTATCTACCACCCCCCCCCCCTCTTGTTCCTGTTAGTTGAACTTAAGACTGTTTTCTTTTTAATTTGGCACAAATTATGCCCCAAATCAAGCCATCTATCCATCAATTTCAAAACAAATCTTCAACTTCTGAGGGGGGCACACCCCCTGCGTTCTACTGTTTTCTTTTTAATTTGGCAAAAAGAATGCACTAAATTGAGCCATTTATGCATCAATTTAAAAAAAATCTTCAACTTCTGAGGGGGCACATCCCCTCAGACACCCCCATCCCTCTGCGTGGCGCGCCCATTCGCCCCCTAACAAAATAACCTGGCGCCACCCTGTCTGAACTTGTGTCCCCCCCCCCCCCCTAACGGTCTAATTTGGATTGACGCTCATGACACACTTTCTTTTGCCGCTCTCTTTCTCCCCCACCTCTCTCCTTCTCTCCGGCTCTCCCCATCCGTCTCTTAATTTCTCTCACCCACCTCCTTCTCTTTCCCCTCTCCCCCACGCTCTCATTTTGATTGCAGACAAATATAATTCTTCCCAAATTTTCTGATTTTGGATAAACCTCTAAATTTACATTTCGACTTCATACTAAATTTTACGTTGTAACGTTTGCATTATCAGACATTAAAAATCATTTAAAGTTTTTGTATTTTCATTAATTTATTTTCAGTGGCAGACTGGCAGTATGTTAATAAAAACGCTACTAATTCGCCTGTGCTGAGTGATCTATGAGATAATTTGTTTTTGTTACATGTACTAGAGTAACAATGGGCACAAAAACATTTGATAGCATGTTTCAATAATATTGTATTTCGGTACACGATTTCATTTAATCTTGACCAGTATGTTTGGATGCTACAATTTGACATCATACTTACGAAGACAATTTCATATAATTCCCAACCCCCTCAAAAAGTAACCAGCTGAAGAAAAAAAAAGTTCGAGATATACATCAACCTTTGTCATGGAGTAGGCCTACATCATCTAAACAACTATTTTATTTTTTTTTTGGGGGGGGGCTGCTTATTTTGTTGTCGGCAAATTTGTTAGCAAGTTTGTCCGAAAATCGAACTCCATCCATTAAAATTGTTTCAATTGCCCATCTTGATAATTTTGTTTAAAAGTGAAGCTTCAAAATAAGAATTAACATAATGTACATGTAGGTCGGGAGGGTAGTATGTTTCAAAATTTAGAATTCATGTCAAGATTTTCCCACAAATATTTCGAGAGCCCATTTTTTCTACGAAGAGAAAGCGCAATGAGTGTGGTAATCTGCGGAGGGGTAGCCTGGGCCAACGCTTTCTGTTGCACCCATTTTATTGCACTTATCCATGTAGTCGCTGTAACTTGAAGTTGTAGCTAGATCAACCGCTAACCCGCTGTAATGCAACGAGTTCTTGCCGTGACAAGCACCAGCCAGAGAGTTGACCTGCAAATAAATTATTAAACATGATATTTGTAATCGATGGGTTTTAATTCATGATGATCAGGGACCTCTCGCATAAACAGGTTGATGACGTACCGGTTGACCCAATATTTTGCTCTTGCTTTTTCATCAAAGATAAGGGTTAGGAATGAAATTGGATTTTAGGTCAGGTGAATACTGTTAGGGTTTTGGTGACGCATTACTGCAGTCCAGAGTAAGTGTATGGGGCCAACCTTGCCAACGGAGCAATTATCTCAGGAGCATTTGATGTACAACCGACATAAAGGGTGAGCTTCAGACGAGCAATATTTGATGTTCAAACAATCACAGACGGTCATCATCATGGATTCTTCTACGAGACAAACAAAATCAAAACCTTTTTCTATTTTTTCGTGGGCATTTGTTATTCTTTTCTATGAGGCTAAACTATTGTAGTGAACTACAAACCGGATAAAAACACTTCAGAACTAAGACCATCAATCTACTTTTATAGTATAAGTAAAAACAATTGATGATTGTAATTTCCATTAACATAGCCATTTTCTATCGCGAAAATAAATAAATAATGAAATTGCAATGAAATACTGGATGAACATGAGACATCATTTCGATTGCGTTATTATGTACCCGATACAAAGCTTATGGGTGATTATTGCATGCGTCAGTACTGTTATGCAACGCAATGTTGGTGTTGTTCATTTTGCCTGCACTTTTTGTACAGTGTCAAGATCACATCGTGCGTCAATTAAAGACAAAAACGGCAGTCACTGACGCAGTCCTATACGTCAGCAATTAAGTGACGCCCTGCTTTCGACGGGTATTATGGATTGTGTGAGATGGACAATGGTCTTACCGCAAGCCAGTAGCCATCATTAGACAGCTCCAGGATGTATCTTAGGAGGCTCTCTGAGAGACACACGTAGCCACCAGGAGCACTGCCTTGAGCGCACTCATAACTGTATCGAGGAAAGAATAATGGGAGAGAATGGTGGAGAAGTCACATTAATTAAAGGCGTTGGTTTTAACTGTAAGAGAATTATGGGTATGCTCGCCATTAGAAGTAAAGTGTAGTAACCCTCATCATTTTTTCATTCCAGACGACACCCCCCCCCCCCTCAACTATTTCCTGACTATCCTTTTGTCATTTAAGAATTTGTTACGGAATGCTTTAATTATTGCTCAAGATCTTTGAGACGTCCAGGTATAGCTCATGTGCTCATTCGTTTTTCTTTACATTGCTTTATAATCATGAATAGGCTAAGTCTTGTCCGGCGATCAGTTGCTTAAAGAGTTTACTTTTTTCGGGGGTAGCCGAGTGATAATTATAATATTTTATTTCGGTATGAGTTGACGATAATACATTTACCCATTGGGGGGAGGGGCTAAATCAAACGGCTGCTGTCCGATATCACAGAAGGACAACAACAAAAAGTTCACAGGGGTAAAAAAAAAAAAAAAAAAAAAAAAGCTGGTGGTTCCCCTGTCTTCGCTCATTATGGCAAACTTGATCTCAAAACTTGAAGATAGAGGGTGGGGCATAATCAGAGATAGAAGGGACCGAGAAAACTCGATCCCTGACACACACCCTACTTACCTCGACCTTTTTGCCTCGCAACCAAGCACAGTATCTCGGATGTTATTATAAGGGTCTGCGCCATCACTCACACCGTTTGGATGTGAAGTCTTGAGAGTTATCGATCCTGCGAGGTGTTTATCGAAGATTTGCTGGGCCAGGGACTTGACTGTCGTTCCACAAGCGTCGTCACAATCAGAGGGATCAGATCCGTCTGTTGTGTTCAATAACAATGATAATGAATGCAGGTATAACCGATTACAAAGACCTTAATTAACAAATTAATGTAAAGCAATTTCACGATAAATTTTGCCTAATGCACCACCTTTTGAAATGTGGACCGTTACAACTATATATTACGTAATCCGAAAACGATTGCGATATAATTTTGCCACTCTCTACCCAGGGCCCGTCGCATAACACTTAGCATTGATGATAACTCTGCCATTTATGAGAACTTCCATGGAAACCTTGATTTGATTGGCTGGTGCCATGGGAATAAATGGGTACCTATAGGAGTTTATTCCTTGAAATCTTTTAGCGCCATATGCAGGGAAGCTGGGCTAAAGCCAGGGTAATGCTTTGTGGGCGCCTTTCATGAGTATCCCCTGCATGGATACGTGCGATTCCTTTTAATTCACAGATGAAAAAGGCTGTCAGAAACTAAAGCTGTCAGACAATATGCCCATAGCACAAAAAAACCCATTTCGTACAGTGATTGAATATTTTTTGTCCTAAATACAGACAACTGAATATTTTATCATTATTCATGAATTTACACTTTTAAAGCGAGTATATGCCTACTTGATGTATAATTCTGTATAATATTTCCTTCTTCTTCTTCTTCTTCAAGATAATCTGCCTCCTTCAATACTAAAGATTCTTGCAGATGCCGTATACTCGGCCTGATTGGGGTGTGCAGGTGGACCACACAATATTGAGTTCATACATGTATATACATGATACAAATATTGCTACCACATTTTCAACAACATCCTTCTCATGACCCGGAAAAAAGATGCAATATTTCCCTGATACTTTAGTATTAAGCGCAAAACTATGCATGTAACAACAGTTATTGTCAGTATCGCTATACCATATTTGTGTTGCATCTGATCGTAACTGTTCGGCGAGAGGCCCCGACCGAGAGAAATGTTTAATGAAACTTTTTTTTTTTTAAAGATGTTTAAAGAGATTGTACATACCTGATTGACATGTGTCTGTTGGTTTGCCGAAGCAACACTTGATGTCTTGAGCCATAGTTGGACAGAGACCAGATATGTAGTTATCAAAAGGACACTGATCACTGGCAATGCAGCTTCCTACGGTACCATGAGTAGGATGGTTGTATGTAGCACATTCTGCGTCACTATCGGCTGTATTGAAGAAATAAGAACATGGAAAGTAATACAATCAAACCTGAATAAGGCATGGCCTGGTCACAACGAACCCACGACGGATTTGTGCCACGACACGACAGAAAATTTGAGCAAATCGCGCGTCATCGGGGGTCGTCGCAAGACAGTCCTACCAAACTTTGAGAACAGTGGCATCGACTTGCCGACGTGAAGCAATATTGTACATGCATTTTTTTTTTTTTTAGATCTATGATGTAAAAAAAAAAAAAAAAAAAAAAAAATTCTGGGTGGTATCTACGCCTTGTGGCAGTCGTGATTTTGTCGTGGATACCAGAAGAATTTTGTTAGTCAAAAAATCTTACCAATGTCGCAAGACTATCCTACGACTGTCAAACGAACGTTATATTTCGTAAGAGGCTCGAAAAACATTGCAAATCTTTCTTGCGTTAGTCTTGCAACATATTTTCGTTTTTAATTTTGTTAGGGTTAATATAGCTCAAGCAAATAAACGAATTCAGGCAAAACTGTTTTCACTAAAAAATCTCAAAACAAAATTAATGGCAGGCATTACAAACATATACTCCCATTTACCTGTAGGAATTATTTCTTATTTGTATACTCAGATAGAAGAATTTTGTTAGTCAAAAAATCTTACCAATGTCGCAAGACTATCCTACGACTGTCAAACGAACGTTATATTTCGTAAGAGGCTCGAAAAACATTGCAAATCTTTCTTGCGTTAGTCTTGCAACATATTTTCGTTTTTAATTTTGTTAGGGTTAATATAGCTCAAGCAAATAAACGAATTCAGGCAAAACTGTTTTCACTAAAAAATCTCAAAACAAAATTAATGGCAGGCATTACAAACATATACTCCCATTTACCTGTAGGAATTATTTCTTATTTGTATACTCAGATATAAACAGCGAAAAAATAAATCAATAAAGTTGAAACGCTGTGTGTATGTCTTTAGCAGGCGTTACAAAATCAAGTGAAACTAAGGTGAAAAATACGACATTATACTCCTCTTTAGATAAATTACATTTAGAAGAAGCCAACGCCGCAGTGCAGTTGTTATTTCGGATGTCTATCAGCTAAAGACAAAATTGGTTAGTTGGAGATACATTTAGGCACAGGAGAGGATTGGGAAGATATGTGACATATTGAGTATAATTATAGGCTCAAGGTGACGTCATGCAAGGAATGGGACTTTTGGTACTTGGATTTTGCAAATAACGTTAATGCATGGGTTTTAAATCAGCTGATGAAATGAATCAATTAATACCTGTAAAGCAGCATTTGACATCATTTGGCTGTGTGGGGCAGAGATTACTCTGGTATTTAGAACCAGGACAATCACCTGTAGAGATACATTCTCCTACACACCCGTACGTCTCATGGTCGTAGTTCGAACATTCCGGATCAGTATAGGCAGCTGGAAAATTGAAATGCGTATATTATACAAACATTTGTCTTTCGTCATGAATACAAGTAAAATGAAGTTATCAAAAATAGAAAGATTATACATGTTTAATGCACTTCATTTCAGATGAAAACTACCACAAATTTTTCGTCTTTTCTGTATCAATGAATGTGACTCTCAGTCTCAGCAGGAGATTCGCCTGCTGAGAGCCACATTCATTGATACATTCTCTCGTTTATTTATTTATTACCACAAACCAGAGTTACATTGTATTTCAGCATGACAATAATTGTACACTTGGTGAATGGAGCCAACAGAATAGCAATAGCTAGTCAAGCTTCGCCCTGTTCAATATTTCATAATTTATGACAATAAATCAATCGCTATGAGTAAACATTGAATTATAAAAAAGTATTTTGTATTTGCTCTAGCCTTAAATCCATTCTGCAAACACGAATTAATTGTACAACTCAAACATATTTATATAGGCCTATACGCTATGTACATTAAACCAATTTACATTATCCTTTAACCATGGACATTAGGCCCTATACAAGCACTTAAGTGAAATTGATCTTAACTTATATCGGTCGAGAAGAGAACTTATAGTATAATTATTATTTATATTAAACAGGTTTTATTTTATAAAGTACGATACCTAGAAGTAGAAATCTCTATTAAATGTTTGTAATGTTACGATCGTTTAATTTTTATCAATTTTTAAATATAAGATACTGATATCATGTAATTCAGGCAAACTTACAAGCCACGTAAAGAAAGGCAGCGATTAGAACGAGAATTCTCATTTTGACTCTCCAATGCTTTCTGTTCTCCAAATAACGTCGTTACTTCTATAGCGCTTATTTGAGGTGTGGACAATCGATATGGAACGAATCATCGGGCCATCATCCAGATACGGTCCAGGTGTTGCCAAATATCTTAAACGTGAATTAATATTTAACTATAAAGATGACATACATAATCGCTTGATTTGTTGTTCCTGATAACAGCAGTCATTGATCGATGGATGGAGGGTTGTTTGAGAAAGGAATAAAATTAGGTCATGAATACAGGTTAAGAATAGAGCAATTTAACCTTCTCACTATAACCTTGCCTTTGCATCGTAAAAACGAAGAAACAATTATAGATAAACATCTTGATGAAAGTCTTAAAGGAATCCTATCCGCGAGATGCATGGTGGTATTACTTTGTCACAAAACGCAGAATAGATTAATATCATTATTTTAAATAAAAGAACTTTAGGCGTTGCTTAATTTGTTCTTTGCGATGTCTCCTTCAAAGTAACTTGCTAATAACGATAGACACGTATAGATGGCCTTTTGAAAATGCATATCAAGTATCAAGTATCAAGTTTATTTGTCTTCCAGAAAACACATGTGACAAAATATAATAGAGTATAATCATAACAGTACAATGTAGAGTAAAGGAAGACGAGGAGACCTTGGTTGAAGCACAGCTTGTTAAGTTAAGGCTTCCTCATATGATGTGACAAAGATAACTTATTTATGAATACAACAACAAATATGGAATATATAAAACTATTTACAAAATACTCTCAGAGAACAACTACCCAACGTTGCATCTAATATGATCTAATATGGACAAACCCAAGCTGACACCAAGTCGAGACATCAATGAGTTATTGCTCTCTGAGTGCAGAGGTCAAGTAGGAATATATGGTATATGTAGTATGTACAGATGAGAAAGAAGAAGAAAAAAATGAAAAGGGATAAAGGGGGTTATATGTCAAAGTCAAGAATTAACGAAAAAAAGATCAAGAGTAGAGTTAAATATGCTACAGTACACTAACAATAAAGCTTGATAACACATTCATGTGTCATCGACATACTAACTTGTCAAGAAAATATGACTTAAGTCTACGTTTAAAAACTGAGATACTTGAAGCATTTGTTATGGTAGTATCAAGTGAATTCCAGAACCTGGGGCCAGTGGACATTAGTGTATTCAAAGTGAAGGTTGTCCTTGCATATGGTAAATGGAGAGCAGAAGCCTGTCTAGTATTATAGCTGTGAATTTGGTTATTTCTTCTAAAGATTTGAGCAAGGGCAGGAGGGAGGTCTCCAGAGTGAATGCTAAACATGAGCATTCCAAGTTGCATTGAATAGAGATCTTCTAGTTTTAGAATACTGTTTTCATAATAAAGTAGATGAAGTCATGCCATATAGCCCATAGGTGCTGACGTATTGTTCTTAATAATTTAATTATTGATCATATCAGCCATACGACTGAAGGATCAAGGGAACCTGTGATTTCTGGAAAACGTAGGCCTTCAGATTTATTGATTTATGGGTCATGTTTCAGTTTCACCTGTATGAAGAAGATTTTTTTTCCTTCTAACTAATTCGAATTCTGTCAACGTTCTATTTTCTTTCCATTACAATCAAAATCAGGATTGGGGTTAGTGTTGCGGGACAAATAATGAATTCTTTTGGCTAATCTCCTAGTGCTGTGGCAAAATCCTATGATTTTCTCGAATTTGTTGGCGAATAAAAACGAGTACAAATCCTCCCCCCCCCACCTCTCTCTCAACATCCACACACCCACACATCTACAAACAAACACACACAAACACTCTCTCTCTCTCTCTCTTTTCCTCTCCATCTCTCTCTCTCTCTCTCTTATCCTCTCCCCCTCTGTCTGTTTCTCTCTCTTCTTCTTCTCTCTCTCTCTCTTTTCTTTCTCTCTCTCTCTTATTCTCTCTTTCTCTCTCTATCACACACACCAGGGGCGGCGATCTCGGGGGGGACGGGGGGGACACGTCCCCCCCTCGATTTTTGAAGGGGGGGATCGTCCCCCCCGGAAAATTTAAAAAAGTGCAAAAAAATAATGTACAGCAAATACTGACTAAAGACTGCAACACACTATTAGGCTTTCGAGGGCCCAAGAGTGCAGCGTTTACATAAATACAAATGCAAAATCTTCTGGCTCGGGAGCTATGCTCCCTCGCATATTAATATCCTTCAAAATGTTCAAGTAAATATTGTAAAAAAAGTGTGAGAAAGTGTGAGAAAAAGTTTATTGTTTCTTTTCATACTATAATTTTCCTAAGGAATATAATTTTGTAATACAACAAAACTTCAAAACCTGTGAAGGGGGTAGTTACTTTCGTCACCTTAACCCCTCTCGTTCACTATTCTCACTCGCTCGGGCTTGGGGCAGTCCCCCCCCCCCCACCCGATGAAATTAAAACGTGGTTTATTTATAATTCGATACCAGTGACTAATTTACAAATGTTGCTGAAATGGCATGATTATCTCTGAGCTTCCGGGGGCTCTGCCCCCCTTACCCCCACCAAGGACCCTAAGACGGGCCCCTGGTTGATCATCTGACCATATTCAAAAGCCTAAAACCCTGAGCTTCCGGGCTCCGCCCCCTACACCCCACCAAGGGCCCTAAGGCGACACCTGGATGATCATCTGATCGTAATTTAATGCCTAAAACCGCTGAGCTTCTGGCGGCTTTGCCCCCTGGACCCCACTCCGATAAGTGACCTGCATGCAAGTGTCACAAATAAGGTATCAAAATATGCTCATCTGACCCTTATTAAATGCCTAAAAACTCTGACCTTCATGGGGCTCCGCCCCTTGACCCCCGCCGGGGCTTTGCCCCTGGACCCCACACCAATTTACGCGCCATTTTACTTTGCTCTATTTGATCGCAAATACTTTAGTCCCCCCCCCCCCCCCTTCTCCCACTTTGAAAAACGTTCCGCGGGGGCTGCATGTAACATGTAAGGGCCGTGATGATTTGGATTTTTTTCTCCTCCCCCCCCCCCCCAAAAAAAAAAAGTTTTTGCTCATTACGTCACTCCTCCCTCGTTCCTCGCGTTTCGTCCCCCCCGGTCATGAAAAGAAATCGCCGCCCCTGACACACACACACACATACAATACACATACACATATTCTCTCTCTCTCTCTCTCTCTCTCTCTCTCAGACGTGTTCTCCTTTTCTCTCTGACTCTTTAACATTTCCATACAATTTGAAAGCCCATTGCTCCATTGTTTCATTTTCAATTTTCCGATACTCACAAACACAACAGTAAGTCAGCATAGTTCATCGACGGCCCTGTCGTAGCTACGCCCTTAGTCCGCCTTTAATCGAATTCACCGATTAAGCCCATGAGAATGAAACAAAGGTAGAAAGGGGACCCAATTTACAGAAATTAAAGCCAAGGGCTGGTCTTTCTATTTATTATTATTTTTTGCCTTGTTTTTACCTATTAGAATTGTTATTGTTACTATAATTATTATTATTATTATTATCATTATCATCATTCATATCCCCTCTCTCTCCCTCTCTCCCTCTCTCTCTCTCTCTCTCTCTCTCTCTCTCTCTCACTCTCTCCTCTCCCTCTCTCTCTCTCTCTCTCTATATTTATATACATTGCGATTTCGACAACACTTTTAAAGACCCTATAGTGTTCAGTCACTCGTGACAAAAATATTATGAATAGGATATCATTGGACAGAGAATAACTTTGTTTTCATCATGACATAGATGTCAAAGTGATATTGGTTTTGAAATTTTGATTAGGAGCTAGCAAAGTTGGGTATACTTTTTATTGACACGCAATCTATATATATATTTAGGCCACTCATATTCCTAATGTAATATTTTGCCCTTTCTCCGTTCTTCTTCCACAATATCTTTCTTTTGTCCTTTCCACTTCTCTCCCTCTCCTAGCCCACTCTCTTCACATCGAATTCTTGTAAAATTGCCAATCATTAGGCAATCGGATACTAAATTATTTCTTTATTACTGTAAGACATGTATCATTAATTATTGAACTCTTCTTCAACTCTTTTTCTTTAAAAATGGCGTGCTTATATATATTTTCCCTCAAAAGTGTATTTAATCAAAATTAACTTGATATCAGACTGGACTTTAGAACAATACACGCTAAACAATAAGATTAATGTTCAATCTTTAATTAGTGCTAATTGGTTATAAAACAAAACTTCGTGACAATTAAACATTCATAAAAGAAAAAGTCATCAAGGTTGATATTAAATGTAAAGAAAAATTAATTATATGATTTTCACAAACAAAAACTTTAGAACTGATGATATTGAAATTAAAAAAAATACAAATGTTATACAGTGTTGTGATTCATCGACATTTTTAGGTATTCAAATTGATTGTAAAATGTCATCATTGTCATGGCACGTTCATCTTGAAGCAATTCGTAATAAACTCTCGAAGTTAGTTGGTATTTTACATAAGTTAAGGCATTTCCCTTATAAAATTTTGTTAATTATATTCAATGCATTGTTTTTATCACAATTAAAATTATCAAAATATTGTTTGGGCAAATTGAAATGATTATTGTATGAATATGAATAAGGCAATACGTATTATCTCTGGATCCCATTATCTTGCCAATACATAACCTATTTTTTTCGTTTCAAGTTAAATGTTTTTAATATATTTAAATCGAACGATTATAACATTGTTATATTTATGTTTTTTATGTCATAGAGGTATCCCCCCCCCCCCCTAGTCTGTCAAACAAATTTCATTTGAATTTCGATATACATTTATATGGAACTAGGCAATCATCACATTTTCATATACGACTTATTAAAAAACTTCTGTTTCTACAAATTCAATTTTCTTGAAGGACCAATTTTGTAGAATGAATTACCGGCCCATGTAAAATAGAATCCAACTTTAAATGTATTTAAACAGAGATACAAACAATTACGTTTTATGTGAATAGCATGTTATTATTTGTATATGTATGCAATCAGGTGTTAGATGTAAAGTGTTAGTTGTTAGATGTTCGGTGTAAGGTGTTAAGTGTTAGAATATAAGGTTAATACTCTTTATTATATCATAAGGGACCAGCACCTCATAAAACCGGTGTCCTCCGAATTCGTTTATATAACTGTATTTTTGTGTTTATCTTTCATTATGTTGTTCGTATGTTCTACACTTATCTGTACATATCAATGTTTTAATTATGTATATTTTAAATGACGAATGGAATAAAATGAAATGGAAAAAAAAATGAAACATTGATTATGCATATTGAAAGTTCCTATAGGTTTAAGATGGGCCTATAGTCAGTTAAAGGAGATAAAAATTAATAAGGGTAGATTTCAGTATAAATGTACATAGAAAAAAAGTCACCGTTATATATTGAACAAATGGCCATTATAGTTGATAAGTGCATTATAGTAGCCGGTCCACGCGTTTAATAATGTAAATAATAGATGATTGGAATCATGCATCGCTTTTGTATGGCACATATCACTATGATATAACGTCTTTATGCTATTCAATAGAGGGTTTTATATTATAAATATTATTCTGATTATTACCCCTAGTATTAGCTCCGGCAGCCGTTATCAGTGGACAGTGCTTTTTAAAAAGAAATCCGAAAATTCCAGGTACTTATTTAACACCTAGATAGAGAGAAAGAGAGAGAGAAAGAGAGAGGAAGAGAGAGAGAGAGAGAGAGAGAGAGAGAGAGAGGGGGGGGGGGGTAACTAACTACAGAATTATAATATATCTTGTCCCAGTGCGACTGGCGAACCCTTTATTGCAAACCCTTTCTGGTATACAAAGAATATAATTTTGAAATAGTGATAACATTCGTTCTCCAGCTAAAAGTTATCTTGTCAAGAATTTGTTCCTTTGAACTTGGTTTAGGCCTCATTCTGAATCTTAAGATGTGAATGAGCAGTGGGTATGAGTTAAGTGTCTATCGTCATTGGTGGGGCCAAGGTTCTTCCGGGGTGTATGTTCTGAGCAAATATTCATCCAAGAGAGATAGTTGCCATTTCGGCGGTCAGCGTTTGTAATCTGGATGTCCACAGCGCTACCTTTCGAATGCCAAGAGTGACGCGACGAGTGACACTCTCCAGCGATTACGTTGATCTTAAAAAAAGGAAAATGAGAAGAAGATTAATTAATTTCCCAAATGTAAATAATTCATAAATTCTACTCCTTATCATATCAAAGGGGACATCCACTTTGGAGGAGAAACTTAATGGCATAACTCTCAAAAGAGAAAGTTACCACTACTTCGGAGAGGATTCATTGTAATTCATCAAAAATAATTCCAAATAAAGAGACTCTTTATTAGAGCCTTAACAATACCGTAAATATTTTCAAACACAACAAGAAAGGCATAATTGCAGGTATTGTACATGCGTTCAGCGTACCCATGGACTCGGAGACTTATAGACGAATCCGATATCGCCCCAAGCTCCATCTCAAACGCTATTTCCGTCCACCATTACCGAGGGCTTCCTGTACACGAAACCCATGCATCGCCTACAACAGCATAAGGCCTAAAATAAAAACTTGTTGTATTGCCCTTTGCGACCGACCCAAAAATCTGAAAATCTACGGTCGGCATTTTAAAACAGTTTTTTTTTTAAACCGATATTTAGATTTTTTAAAAATGAATGAATAAAAAAATATGTATTTTTTTTGTTTAAATGGGATATAAATGCTTAAAATCAAGTTATTCAAAAATTCTCACTCGTGCACACAATGGATGATTATGAGGTGAAAAAGATATCAATGGAATTATGACGTTGAAACACATGTATTAAAGCATTAAAAACTGAGAAATATCAGCCCAAAGAGGGTGGGGAAAAAAAGTTAAAAAAACAAACAAACTTTTCCGACCGACCGACCCATGTTTTGGCACCCAAAGGGCAATACAACAAGTTTTTATTTTAGGCCTAATCGCTACAATATCCATTCGATTCGATTTTTATCGGCTTCAATGTTTACATCTTGTATATATATTCTAAGCTTGTGCACTAAGGAATATCGTAATTTGAAAGGATTTCTGGCTAATTTTGATATTTCATGACATACTAGTGTGCCATATTGCTCCCTTTTGAATAAAAATATAACGTAATGGCTAATATCTTATTCAATTGGAGTGATAGAGGAAATTTCCAGAATCAAAATTTAAAAGAAAAATTTGAATTCTAAGATGTAGCCTAGGCCTATATAGTCGGAGTATAAATGCATGTGCTCCTAAATCTGAGGGACCTAACGAAATGACACAATAGTTGAATTGGGCCGATTGTGAGGTCACCATTTTTATCTATTAAAAAAAAATCGTCCAATTAATATTTAAAACTAAGATACAATTTCTATCCCCACCCCCTTTTCCCTTTTTAAAAGTTATCCCATTCGTCATAAATTAATCCCCACAGTTAAATGAAGGAGGCTTACATAGCTGTATAGGCATAAACATGCTTATAGTTTATATATTTAAAAAAATATAGATGTAATGACTGCTATGAGAGGAACAGTTGTTTTGTAGGCTCAATGGGTTGTTGCATCCCGATAACTCCCCGAGGCGTGCCCGAGGCATGATAGCAAGATGCAATGTCCCCGAGAGCCTATAAAAACAAGGGACGGATCCGCTTATTCAGGGGCTGGCTGAGTCGTTGCGAATTTTTTGGGGACCAATTTTTTTTTTTATATATATGTCCTCTTAAGGGCTTTATTTATGTAGTTCCCCATTTCATTTCTAAATTTGTTCATGAATAATTTTGTATCTTTTGTATCAATGTAATTTTTAATCGAGAATGAAATAAATGCGAATTCAAACCCCCCCCCCCCCCCACTTATTCAGCGGCTGGCTGAGTCGTTGCGATTTCTTTTTGGACCCCAAAAAAAAAAAAATGTCCTCTCCCCCCCCCCCTCAACCCCCTCCCCCCTCCCCCTCCCCCCCCCGCTTATTCAGCGGCTGGCTGAGCCGTTGCGATTTTTTGGGACCAACAACAAAATATAAATGTCCTCTCCCCCCACCCCCTCCCCCCCCCCCCCCGCTTATTCAGCGGCTGGCTGAGTCGTTGCGATTTTTAGGGACCAACAAAAAATATATATATGTTCCCTTACCCCCCGTGTGCCCCCTGTGTGCCCCCCCCCCCCTGGATCCGCCCCTGAAAACAACTATTACTCGAATATTAAAGCAGTAAGGTCATACATGTGCGACTTCCCAATCATTGAGCTCCAGTAGAACAGGAAAACAAGAAAAAAAGAATTTTACTCAAACAGTAACTTTTGTCATAAAACTCCATAAAACTGAAAATTCGCAACATAATGTAGACTACTTGTTGTAAATGTTTACAACGCAGTTCTGGATATTGAATGTAGGCCTAGGGGCTTGGACCTGCTGGCTTGAAACGAGTTCTGTGTTGATATTAAACCTGCAGGTAGATCTAGGCATAGTCTTCGAATATTTTTACAGAGAATTTTTTGCTGTCCGCAGAATAAATCAAGTCTTGTAGTTGATCATCATCAAGAAGTTAACATTTTTTTAAGAGTCTCTTTAGCCATTTTTACCTTCTTTGGACATAAAATAAAATTAAGAAACTAAAAAAAAATTGAACACGTCAACCAATGGGGATCGCAACTATTTTCCTGGTACCCGGAATCTTGTGGGAATATCACTCATGAACTCTTGACAGTGGTGGATCCAGGGGCGGGGGAGGGGGGGAAACGTGTAAAAAAACGTATTTTACATTTTTGGGAGATGTCCCCCCCCCCCCCCTGGCGGTAAAGGGGGGGGGGGTGCGATTTTTCAAATTTTCGAGGGCCAAAAAAAAAAATTGTGCTCACTACCCATTTTTACACATTCACCACATCTCCTTTCCCTTCCATCCACAAACGCACCTGCCCAAACCCTTTTTCTCACAAAAAGATCCTTTCTAACTTACCAGAAGTACACTCGCTCGCTTGTCGGACGATCGGTATAATTGATTAATTCGATTCATAAACATCAGAACATATTTCCAAAGGAATATGTTCGTATAAGTCTCCTGCTTTTTTGTAATATTTGTATTAGTCTATTTTGGGGATTTAATGTACATTTTTCTTTATCAACTTGTCCTCGTTTGGTATTCTTCTTTCCTTATTTTCCTTGAAAATTTCTCTTTTCATACTTTTCTGGATCGGGGGCATTCGCTATTCCGAAAAACGATATTTGTAATGGTTGGCTTAGCAAATCAGTTGGTGAAATAAATCTTTTATTGTCATTCTCAATACCTCCTATTCAGAATCACTTTTTAAACGTTTTAATCATAGAGATGTGGAAACGCACGTATGAATGGTAAATAATATGGAACCTTTTTTTCGGGTAATAATAATAATATTGTATCCTTATATAGCGCACGTATCGACCTTGCAAGGTCCTCAAGGCGCTCCAACATTACCCGGCTATGCTAGGCCAGAAAAAATGAAACCGAGAATTATTGATGCAACTCATATGATGCACATTTCTCGCATGAGTGATAAAAAGCAATTTGAAGGAAGGAAACCAAAAAGTCATTTGGCGGGTGGTATCTGAATTTCGAAGAAAAATTTCTAGAAAGTTCACTTTCTGCCCTTTTGTATGATACCTCAATCAGGAAAAATGAGCAAGGAATAACAAAGTTCTGTTTGTTTAAAGTGATGCTTGCATTTCCAAAATTTGATTTTAAAAGTTCGTTTTCACTGGCTGCCTGCCGTAGCAACAAGCAGAATTGACAAAAGACTTGATCCGTATCATTGACAATCAGCCATGCAGGAATGTCTGATCGTCAACGAAACGGAGTTAAGTCTTTTTTTCAAATTGTGGGGTGAGTGCGCGCACTCACTCAGAGGTAATATTTTAAACGACCAGAATATGGTATACCTTTTTAACCAACATGGGTAAATTTCTTCCATCATTTTTTAGAGTGACGGTTTTACGTTATTCTCCGTGCTTTTAAATGATATTCATGATTAGTGGACATTTTATCATGGCTTTGTAAAATGTGTCCAGAAAAATGACTGAAAGAACATGTTTGTAACCCGAAATTTGAATCAATGATGGGAAGATACCTGAATTTTAGCATCAGGTTCTTTTGCTCCCCGTTCGGCAACATCCAGGATGTATGAGAGTACACTTGCTTTCAGAGAGACCCGTCCGCCAAGAGTTTCTTCATCAGGTGGACACGGACCCCTGCAAACATAATATCTCATCATTAGATCTGTTGTGTTTTTAAGGCTTCCTCCTCTCTCCTTTTATAACATTACAAAATATCTTTCTCCAATCCCTCGCTCTCTCGCTCTCTCTCTCTCTCTCTCTTTCTCACTGATTTAATTTAAATGTAATATGTTTGCTAAATTTATTTTCATTTTCTCAGGCAGTATAGAATACCTAAAGAAAAACCATAAATGTACACGTTCTCACAATAAATTGTTTTATTACTTATACGGGGATTTTAAGAATGGCTCTTCTGTGTTTTTTTTCCACCAGTCTATTGTATTGATAGCTTTATTTATTATTAGGCCAAAAAGAAAAATTGTTTGGTTTTCCTCGATTGCTTTTCTGGAGTAGGGGCGGGCGGGTTTTTAATTCATTTTTTGTGTGTCTCTTTTTTTCTTTTTTCTTTTTTTTCTTTTTTTATAATTTTTTTTAAATAATTTTTTTTCCATAAAAAAAAAAAATCATTGGGATTGTCAAGCATTTAAACAAACAAAGTCTATAAAACACTTTAATATGGTAAAAGACTAGTTTAATGTACAATGAATATCAAGACCAACACAGAAAGTATTTTGGGCTTTGAAATACAGCACCTTTTAAATCTCCATTGTACTACTTATAGCTACTTGCGCCCTTTATGTAGCAAACAATGCCTAATCGGTGACCATTGGTACCCCATGATCCTCTTTATCTTATATTAACTGAGAGCTGATTTGATCTGTCCAGTGACCTTGCAGGGTGGTCTAATCCCTCCTGTAAACTAGTACAGATGGGCTTTAAAATGACTTTAAGAATGCTCAGAACCTGATTTGAATGAACGGCATTTTGACATAGAAAAATAAAAATGGCAAGTTTAATAAATACCTAATTGCGTACTGAAAAGACCAAACTGGCAATGGGACGCATTTTGATCCTTGCAAATGCATAAAATGGTATGTTTGGCATTAAAGATTGCTCCCCCCCCCAAAAAAAAAATGAAAAAATGAAAAAAATGAAAAAAATGAAGAAAAAAAAAAGAAAAAAAAATGAATACAAAAAAATAATAATAAATAAAAATAAAAATACGAGCGGCCCGAAAATTACGAGCGGGCGGTCGAGGACAACCAAATGATTTTTTTTTTTTGGCCTTAGAAGAAAATTATGAAGATTTCGATTTTGTTTCAATGAATAAGAATTACCATATGCACTTCCTTAGTAAATTATCGAAATTGTCGTTGTTCTTGTTAATTTCTTAATTTAAAGAAAATATTAGCAATATAAAATGTTAAGAAATCATCCTCTGGAAATGCAAATGGTACACGGAATGTCATTTTATGACGCATGCCTGCGTTATACCCCTTGCGCACACTGCGTCATGTCGATGCGTTAATGTCCCATCAAGCCTGGGAAGAGAAATAGACTTCAAATAAATTCAAAACAACTTTTACCACGTCTACTTTGCTTTCAGGTATCACTGTGAAATGACACGTCCTAGACCGCAGTCCGTCGTTGACGACATGCCACGTCACTCAATTGACGTATCGTGTTTTAACGGGCACTAGAGACTGGAGTGACTGACAGTGTACTGGTGTACTGGCGCATGCGCCATTTGCCTTCATAGGCGGACATTGAAACGACGCGCGTGTGCAAAAGAGATTATAGAAATAGATGGATGGGATATGAACTTACCTTGAACGTCTAGCTTGGTAACCGTTACAGGTATCCTCGATGTTCGAATGAGCATCAGCTCCATCATTCTCATTATATTTTAAACCATCTGTACGGGGGAACACACCGTTGTTTCTCACAAACTTTATACGGGGGTGACGCAGTATTTTGCAGGCCGTGAGCTGCTCGAAAGCTATGAGATGAAAAATGACTGATAACATAAAAGTTGAATTAATAACAACTTGTTTTATTTAGGTATTGCCATTAGTTTCCTTTGCTTTTTTCTTTATTAATGATTTATCTATTAATCTATTTGATTTCATTTCATTTTTCCCTGATATTTATCCGGGTGGCATGTTTTCACCAATATAGTGGTAGTCTTCGCTTGGGCGCTGTTCAGTAGCAATAAATACAGGAGAAAAATAAATAATTATATAGGGGCCTCAGGGGGCGGATCCAGGAATTTCTTCCCGGGGGGGGGGGGGGCACACGGGGGGTAAGAGGACATAATTTTTATATATATATATTTTTTGGGCGAATTTGGGG
Source organism: Strongylocentrotus droebachiensis (assembly GCA_035222895.1). Taxonomy (NCBI): domain Eukaryota; kingdom Metazoa; phylum Echinodermata; class Echinoidea; order Camarodonta; family Strongylocentrotidae; genus Strongylocentrotus; species Strongylocentrotus droebachiensis. Next base: position 1,085 of record JAVYIG010006744.1, on the reverse strand, counting down.
ATGATTTCAACCTTTTTTTCGCCGGGGGGGGGGGGGGGGGGCACGTGCCCCCTGTGCCCCCCCCCCCTGGATCCGTCCCTGGGCCTACCTGTTTATAAACGTTTTGGTATAAATAAGTCTGAATTGTTTCAAGAAATCACTGTTGCATATTTGTAAATTAGTTTTCTATTCAGGTAATCTGTAATCATGATTTTTAGATGTTCTATATACAGTGTCATATAATTTCGGTAGTTCATAAACCAAGTAGAAAGACGATGCACACCCGATAAACTAAAATTTGATTTACACAATAGAACGTATTACAAGACTGCATTGCTATTTAAATAATATAATAGCACTTGATGAATGACGTAATGCATTGTGCTAATTTGACTTAATATATTTATGATTAATTCGTTTATGTTGTCGTCTTCAACAATACATAATAGTACTTCTTTAAAAAAACAGAGGGGATCGGAGGGGTTATTTTACGTGTGTGTGCTGTCTATCTTAGAAATTCTCTCAGGGTGTAACCTCCGCCCACCACGTCTAGTACGCCTATGATAGTACTTGAGGGCATTCTTACTTACATATATCGCTTGGAACGGATCGCTTGACTCCGCCTCCGCGACCACCTCCGCCTCCAGACGTTCCTCCGCTTGTAGAGCGGCATTCGACACTGTTTGCTTTGGTTGGACATGGATTAGAGATGTAGTTGTTGTAAGGATAATGTAGAAACAAAAACGGATCATGTAAAAATACAACGTATATACATTTAGATATAGTGGCAACTGGGTGACAGAAATAAAAATCATAGCAATCGCAATACGGATTTCATATAAAATGTACAACACTGATCTTAAAGACAACACAAACACGTATGGTGTACGGAAAAGAAAAAAAACTAAACGTAGATTTTCAAAGAAATATGATAGACGTATATGATTGTATATGGATACAAGGGGTCAATACACGGATACAAAATATAAATTGTGTAGATACAAAAAGAGATAATGTAAGAATACAAAATATTTAAACTTTGATATATCATATCTGCATTTACACATTTTGATGTGTTCCATCACCTATTTTCGCATGATTTATGT
>JAVYIG010006743.1:100000-112492 GCA_035222895.1 Strongylocentrotus droebachiensis | reverse complement strand
GTAACGTTCTTCATAATATAAAGACTCAATTTAAACCATCTCGCTGCCCGATATTAAGGGGCTATTGCTAAATATTTTGCAAAATGTCAATTTCCGACAATTGTTTTTTCCCGACATCTATATGCTATTTTGAAGGCGGCGAGGTGGGGGTTAGTGACTTTTCTGATATTCGCAATCACAAGTAATAAAACAGCGCCATCAATATAAATATATTATTGTTTTATTGTACCAGCGAATATTGCGTATGAGATGAGCGAAATTGAAGAGTGAAATGAATTTATGATAACTTCTCTTCTTTAATTATTTAGAAATAGAATGATTATTGAGATTTATTCTCACTCTCTAAATCGGAGGGACTTAAAGTGTTTGTGTGTGCGTCTGTGGGGGTGGGGGTGGAAAGACGCATCGCCCCCTCCAAATAGCACCATTGGAAGAAAAGGTTGGAAAGAACGTTTAAATTGATGAACTATCGTGAAGAAACAGTTCACTCCCTCTCCCTCTTATCGATAAATGCATTATCACGAATCACCCAAACGTTTTCGTTTTCCTTCTTCATAAATAATGAATTATAACTTTTATTGGATGAATTATCAGCTGGCGAGAAGAACAGTCTGACACGCCGTACATTATTTATTTATTCTATATATTTAGTTATTTATTGGTATCTATTTATTGGTATCTGACTGAGCAGAAGCACAGGCTAAAAGGATAATTTTACAATAAAATATACGTAAAGGTCTTTTTGTTATACTTAACATTATAGATGATAAAGATAAATTATGATAATAATAAGAAATGCAGTACAGGCAAGAGAAACAGAATAAACATAAGCATTGAGTTATTTCAAAAGGATACGTGATGCTATTGGGGCAAGCATTGGAATTGCATTTTGAAACGAACTAGTTTGAAGGTTTTCTGAATTTTGGAACGAAATATGTAGATATTTGTTTAAACCTGAACAATATTAACTAACCGAAGAAAACCTGCTGGAAACCAAGTTTTATCTTTTAATAGTTTTTACATTTTGAAGACTGTTTCGTATGATTATTTGAGAATTTTATTCTCGTCATTATCAGAACTTTAGAGCCCCTCTAAAGTGTTGGGAGCCCAACAAATTTGATAGCAAAAAATCACTTAAATGACATTTCTGCAAGGATTCTCAAAACAAATGTGTTTGAAGTTGAATATTGATAAACGAATACAAAATGTAGGTTTTCTGCGTACGACAGAAAACCCAAATTATGTTTTCTTTGATCAATATTTGTATTCAAACACATTTTTTAGGGGAACTTGAACCTTTGCAGAAGTGTGTCATATGACATCCCTTTCACTAGTATCATAATTTATGATACTATCAAATTATTGGCGAATGTGGGGCTCCCAACACATTAGAGGGACTTAACATTCCATGACGCCAATAGAACTATGTCACACTATGGTGACTGAGCAGATATTCGAAGTTACTAGTCTATGATGCTATTTTGAAGAGAATTTGATGATGATTTGTTTTCCTACCCGCCGAGAGCATTATGTGGTATTGTTACTTTACTCATTTGTGTTTGGTCAAATGTTTAATCATAGCGACAGAAAGTTGTAGAGGGGAGAGGGGAGGGGAAGAGAGAGGGAGGAAAAGAGGGAAGGATTGTGGATGAGAGAGAGAGAGAGAGAGAGAGAGAGAAACTAAGGCCATTGTCTTAGAAAAATATAAGATGAGTTGACATGGGAATAACCCCGGGGTATAACAAATTATAACAATTCCAAGGGAATGACAATTAAGTTCATGCTATCAATGATTTGAGTATTAAGAAAAATGTCCTTTATCAACCGTGATTATGTCCATTACAATATATTGATATTGAAGGAAAACATGTTTAATAATTAAACATGAAAAAGACTTCAAAGAACGTGGAAATATTTAGTATTCAATAACATTCAGTAACTTCAAAAGCCATCAATTATTTATAGAAGGATATTAGAACCCCGCGTACTTAGTATATGTAGTAGGCGTCCTTTTTTCTCTCTATGTACGATATTGCACGGTAACTGAGAAATCGAGTTATGAAATTATAATGAAACGGATATTTCTACCCCAAAGAGCGAAGCATAAAAACCACACCGCGAAATGATAATATGAAACATATTCGAGACTGTTTCGAAAGCTGGACGAGTCCATTATATTTAGGCCGCGTTCATGCTTGATTTTGACGGCCAGAATCAGGCATCTGTTACGTGTTTAGTTTAAAACACGCTTGCGTTCATGCTCACTTTTGTAGAATCACCGAAAAACGGCGATCACGAACGCCGATCGTAAACTCACAAAAAGATGCGTTTACAATTGTAAACGCGTTTAAATGGGGTCAACGCACTGACCTCTAGTGGGTCTACGTAGCATGCACAGTGAAGGTCACACAATGCCACACAAGGAGAATTGCCTGGATGAGCCAGAGAAGTAAGCATGAACAGCTACACCGTGGAACTGCGATCACGATGAGCGTTTACGATGAGCGTTTCAGATCGCTCATTCTACCTTCAAAATCAAGCATGAACGCGCCCTTAGACGCATGTGATGATGATGATACAGCTACCTAGCGGTGTATACAAGACAGTTGGGGCTCGCTGGAGGAATGCACAGGCGCCTATTTCTCGGATCAAGTTGGTGTAAACTCACTATAATTATTGTAACGCTCTGGTAATACATCAAGAACATGTGAATCCCGTGTTTACCAACTTGGACCTGTACTTCTCCAGATGGTTTTCGTATCACACGGTTGTCTTTATATAGCCAATGATCGATAAAGCATCTGTTTGAAACTATTTTTTTCGAATATGTCGTCTGCAGCTGCAACTATCGTGTCATCTATATAGAGTGGAGTAACCCGTACCTTAAAACAGGTGAGCACGCACGTACCTTGCTTGGTAGACTTAACGCCCGGGAAAGTCCCCGTGGGGATCATCGCGGTGCATGGGTCGCTCTGGCTGGCAGAGACCCAGGGCCGTTGGGGGTAAGGGACTCTAGATTGTGCTATGATGGATTTATGCAATATTCATGATTTCTCTTTTACTCATCCAGTTTTTTGTTGTTCGCTACTGAGCTGTGATACCATGTGAGTCTGTGCTAGCTGTGTTAGAACCATCTGCTCTTGTGTGAGATATGTTTTTGTAATGGCAAATGGGAGACTTGAAAAGTTTACAGGCTTTCTGTATTCAGAGTGTATGTACTATGTGTGATAGTTTTACTTTGTAGTAACAATTTTTTTATGCTTGACTGAAATGAAAATGACATAATTTTTGTTTAATTAAAATCATAAAGAAATTTGTTCAAGGAGCAGATTAGTTGAGCTGAGCCAATGTAATATATTTTGTTCATATGGGCCTTCCTTCAGTGCTGGTCATTTAGTCTGAGATAGGCCCTGTAATTTATTTGTATAAATTTCATTTTATTCTGGAATACTTTATTTTCTGCCTGTCCTTACCAGAAGCTTTGTGATATGATTTGATTTAATTTGATTACATTTGATTTTAAAGGTGGCTTCGTCATATAAAATACAGTTCTTCCTGGAAGGGGGGGGGGGGGGGGGCGGCTGTGAAAAAAATATCAGGGTAACAACCATTATATCAATATGTGCATGTAGAGTTAATACTGTTTTAAATTTAACTCCCTCTTCCCTCCCTCCCACTCTTAGATTAGATTAGAGATCATTTTTGTAAATGATGTTTTAGATATATGCAACTGTGTATATTTATGTCTTAGGAATAGTTATATAGGTTAGTTGTCTTTTACAATATCCCAAAAGGGTTTACATTTCATAATGATGTATGTAATCAAAAGAAATACATAATTTAAATTAAAAAATTGTAATTTATTCTTTATCAAAAGCAAAACACAGATATGCAACTTGTGATAGGTACAGGCCTATACTTGCTTAGATAATTAGATTCCTTTTCACAAATTAGAGACGTTTATCTGACATTCTAATTTATAAATATAAGAATGATTCAAATACCTCAAGTTGAAACTTTGCTGTGAATATGTTTCTTAAACTTTTGGCACAAAGCAATCCTTCCATCAATTGGTGCCCATTGTTTTGTGCAAAATGGCATGTGTAGCAAACGAGCGACTGTGCAGAGAGGCAAAGAAAGCAACGGGGCATTTCACAAAACTTGTCATCGGTGACAAATGACAGTTTTTGTTATAAGCTACTGAAATCCTTGCTTCTAATTGGTTATCAGCAGATTTGTCACTGATTTTTGTCATTTGTCATTGAAAAAAAGGTTTGTGAAAGGGGTCCCAGAAGTCATTGAAGTCCACTCCATTGCTTGATGATTGAAGATACTAATCGAATGCAACCCTTGCAATCCAGCCTTGCATGTTGCTGGTGCTGGGATGTCAGAAGGGATGCGAGCATGGCATATGTTCCCTAGAAAGTGATTTATTGGCAATTATTTTATGCAAACAGTGAATAAACAGATCCATCATTGGCTTTTTCCTATGTTCATATGGACAGAGTTCGACCAGGACTCATATTTCAAAGGATTGGATGGTTGGGAGAGAAATGGTAATTAGTGTTCGTCTGAATCATGGACCTACGTAGGTAGGTCCATGGTATGGTTGTATATACTGTTGTTGTTGTTGTTGTCTGTGATCGAAATGGTGGCCTGTAGAAGAGCCAAGGACCTTTATTATCAAATAACATTCAATGTCGGCAAGATGCTCACCTCTTTAGAGAAGAGGGAGACTCAGAGAGAGAGAGAGAGAAATAGAAAGAGATTAATTTCTATAGAGAGAAAAAGAGAAAGAGAAAAAACAAAGGAGAGAGAAAAAGGAAAAGAAAGATAGAGATAAAACAAAGGAGGGAAAAGAGGGAGAGAGAGAGGGGAGAGGAGGGAGGAGGGAGAAGGAGGAGGTGAGAGAGGAAGAGAGAGGTGGGGGGGGGGGTGTAAGGAGGGAGAGGGGATAAAGTATAATCAGGCCCTTCATCATGCACAAGTAATGTTTAGATAAGTAAACCAGGATACTATAAAACGATATAGACCTACAGTTAGCATTATATACAATCAAGTTTCTGTTTATCATTGAATTCAAAATAATTAAATTTGAATTAGATACTATGAAAACTGATTTTCTTCCCAATAAAATCATTATCATCATGTTTCTTGTGACAGATAAGTATGGGGATAAAGAAATCATTTTATGTTTAAGGAAGTTTATATTCAATTGAACTTGACAGTGGTAAACAGAGAGCAAACAGATAAATCATAGAGTTCTGCTTGTGGATACAGTGCACTCATATTTTATAGGGTAGTTTCAACTATTTATAGAGAGAACTTGCAATTTGTATTCATGTAATGTGCACAATTTGAGTGTTTCATGGAATATCCTAAAAAAGATTTCTGTCCTACGTCAGTTACATTTTACAGTCAGGAGCATGCAGAAGATGGGAAACATGTAGGAGGATAGATAGATAAAGGAAGATATTGAATGAGAGAGAGAGAGGGGGAGGGAGGGAGGAAGGAGAGGAAGAGAGAAAGAGAAAGTGACTGATATAGAGAGAGGGGTAGAGGTAGAAGAAAAGAGAAGAACAAACAGAGAGTGAGAAATACAGGAGAGAGACAGAGAGAGAGAGAGAGAGAGAGAGAGGGAAAGGAAGAGAGAGAGATAGTTCATAGAGAGAGAGAGAGGAATGGGAGAAGAAAGAAAGAAATAGAGAAGAATGAAGTATTAAACAAAGAAGTAAGTGTAGGAAAGCAAGAAAGAGGGAAAGACCTTGTAAAACAGAAAAATTGATTAACTCAATAATGAAGGGGATATTAATTATGAAAAATGTGGAAGTGGAGGTACAAAGAGAAAAAAAAGAAGGAAGAAAGATGGAAAGAGCAATGATAAGGAGAGGATGACAAGTCCATGTACAGATTTAGATGTAAATTATTTTCAATCATTCCAGGGGGTAAGGATTCAGGAGTTCTTTTATATTTTCTTTTTTTTTAGATCAGAATTTTGAGCCAAGACTGATCTACACCAGGACAATGTCAGCACCCTGCTGCAAGGTGGTATGAAGCTAATTGATAAGATGGCAAGTTGCAGTGTTACTCTGGAGCAAAACCATCCAAGAAGCCCTTGCATTATAATCTCAAAAGGTAAGCCAAAATAATAATAATAATAATAACAATGATAATTGGATTTACTTGGCGCCTTTCCAAAGGATACAGTGCACTTTTCCTAGCCTGAGGACAAATTAAAATTGGAGAGGTATTTTTCCAGATGTTTCAAAAGAAGTTGAGTAAAGTACTATGTATTTCTCAGGAATGCATTCAAGATAGCGTAAAAATAAGTGCCCTTCAGACAAAAGTAAAGTCATTTTTTTTAGGGGAGGGGAGGGGGGGGGGGGTGGTAGTTACAGGAAGGTACACTATTTTTCGCATTACAATAAGATGGCTAGTTGCAGTGTTACTCTGGAACAAAGCCATCCCAGAAACCCCTGCATTCAATTATCAGAGGGTAAGCCATTAAATATAGAAAGAGGATAAAGTATGTCCTCCAAAGTCCTAATGGCAGCATAGCCATATTTCAGGGGTAGGGGGTCAGAGGTAGGGTCAACATTTTCACTTATAGTGCCTCATATTGTTCCTTCTGATAAGAGTGTGATGGAGAATGATGGAAACAAATTTTCTTCTTTAGACCTTTATACCTTTACTCATTGAACGTTTAAACTTGTAATTGTTACAGCATCAAACAAACCATCCTCTCCTCTGCATCACATCTGTGAGCAGTCTCATTTTGTTCCTCCTGACGAGAGCAGGAGAGAAATGCTAGAAACCTTTGACCTTTAAACCTTTACCCTTTAACCCATTAACTGTTGCAGCATCAAACAAGCCATCCTCTCCTCTGTATCACATCTGCGAGCAGCCTCATTTTGTTCCTCCTGACTAGAGTAGGAGAGAAATGCTAGAAACCATGTATAACCTTTGACCTTTAAACCTTTACCCTTTAACCCTTTAATCGTTACAGCATCAAACAAGCCGTCCTCTCCTCTGCGTCACATCTGTGAGCAGTCTCATTTTGTTCCTCCTGATGAGAGTAGGAGAGAGACGATAGAAACAATGGTTTGTCAGAAGACAGAATCTGATCAGCTTCTTGATACAATCCCGGAAGAAACTACCGAGGTAGGTCTGACTCATAGATATATAATACATGGCTGCATAGGTGCACACATGCGTGACCTAATAGTTTTAGGCTCCGCCCCATTTTAACTGAATAAGGAATATCATTAGGTTCCTCTTTACTTAAACCACAGGGATTGCAAGTCAATGATTTTCAGTCTTTTCACTCTTAAATCTTGTATGGGCCAACACCTAATTGTGCATCCTGTAATTGTAATGTAATGAATGTAGTATGTTTACTCAATTTATCCTTTCTGTATTTCCCTGCTGCCTATAGCTATCATCTAGTAAAAATAGCAGAAATCAAATGTAATTTAGAATATTCTATGGAAGATTTCTTTAGAAAATCTAAAAAGAATTCCTTAAAAATAAAAAGTCAAATTTATTTTACAGAGATGGGAAGTTTGCATGCTATATTGATACAAATATTTGATATTGGCCTATGGTAAAGTGAATTCGGATATAGGGGCCTTTTTATTTATTTATTTACTTTTAAATTTATATTTTATAGTTAATATTCAGTAAATTTCCAAGTTTTCTTTGTTAAAATTGAAGTGCATATATATTGAATGTGCAATTCTTCTGTAAAAAGATTTACAAAGCCGTGTATGAAGCAAGCATAAAGCATTTTTGTATGGTCTTTAGCATAATGTGATTGCAAGCTATACTTCAATATTTCTTTTCAATTTTAAATACAGCCGTCTCCGGCCGGGGAAGGGAATGATAACCAGAGTCTTGTCACCTCAGAAGCTGTCATATGTACTAAAACAGAATCAGATCACCTTCTTGAACCACTACCAGAAGGTATTGCAGATGTAAGTCAGCTTTTCCTTCACTTTCTTTACAGTAATAATATAGTTGTTCACTCTTGATACAAGATATTTGTTAAAATTGTTACCTTGCTCAGGATTGCTATCTTTTCTCTGATATACATCTCTCTATGGAGTAATAGATGATAAATTGGACTGTTTGGAAACAGAATGATGTTAACTCATATACATTTAACAATTAATGAATAATGATCTTCTGGCTCTGAACGGAAGATCTCTCAATGTAAAGAAATTTAGATTGGTTAGTCAATCAATCAGGTGAGAGAAAGAGAAAGAGAGAGAGATCGAGAGAGAGAGAGAGAGAGAGAGAGAGAGGGGAGGAGAGGTAGAGAGAGGGAAAGAAAGAGGGAGAGACGAGAGAGAAGGGGGGGGGGGTGAGGCACATGTTGGATAAGTATATTCCATAGAATCAATCCTAAAATATGTTTTTTATATGAATGTTTTGTCTAACTTTAAAATCACCCAATATTGAGTCTGTTGGGATCTTCCTAGGTGTAGCAACTCTTTAACATGCCCTTTTGTGTGTTGAGGGTAGAGGGTTTCTGTGAGATGATTGATAATCATTCATGCCCATAGACTTTGTCCATCACCATTGTATTTTAGATATGTTTGAATATGAATACCGGTATATATGATTCTCATGCAGCCCATTTCCTCTTAAAATATAACTATGATATATGTTTCTCATTTTGTGATTGTTATGTGATATATCAACATTTACAAAAAAATTAAAGCATTTATCAGTGGAGATTCATAAATGCAATTCTTGCAATATCATCTTTCGGTATTAGTCATCTTTTTTACCCTTGATAAATCAATTATTGGAACCAGCAACTAGCAAGCTAAGTCAACCTCTAAAAAAAGAAAGAAAAAGAAAAGGAGATGGAGAGAAGGTTTATGAATGAAATTCAATTTCCTTTTACAGAAGAGTGGAAGTGCAATGTGAGAAGGCATATCAGTTAATCAGAGCCAGAAGGCAGTCAAATTATATACTTTAACAAAGACTTAACGCCCTTCTGGCTCTCAACGGAGGATATATTGAAATCTAAACAAATCAGAAAGCCGGAGTTCCTCCGTACCCTACTACGGTGCAACATCTGATGATTGAAGGAGTCAGAGGTGTGATATATTACAAACTTAGCACCTAGAAGGAAGCGTCCTGGAAAATGAGAAATGTGCAGGCAGCGTTCAGGCCAGTCATCTCCTCGATTCAGCTCCGAGTTCAGATGTTGGGGTGTGTTCATATTGGAAGTACATTTGTTTTGTTGAAAAATAAGAAATTTGCAGGAAGCATGCAAGCCAGTCATCCGCAGATCCAGTTGGGAATTTCACATTTTAGGGTATGTCAAGTCATACTGAAAGTAAAATGGATATGTTTTGTTAGAAAGTTAGGAATTGTGTAGTGGGAATGCGAGTCAGTCATCCATGGATCCAGTTAGGAATTTCAGATTTTAGGGTATGTTCATACCGAAATTAAAATGGATATACATCAAATGTCTCGTTAGAAAACATGAAACGTCTAGTAAGCATGCAAGTCAAAGCAAATCTTATGAACCCTGATTGAATTTGAGATAATTTAATGAAAGTCACAGTCATGTACTAAAATCTTTCAAGAAGATAATTGGAATTTCAAGCATGTGCTTTAGCTGTTAGGCAAGGTGTGAACACATCTTAAATCTTGATAAATTGTGAGGTCAAGGTCCTTGGTTGGGCTGTATCCGAGGAAAGCACGATTCTAGCTATGTTCACATGGGACAGTCTTGCAGTTTGCCAAACTTCAAACTTCAAAATTGATAACGATGATGAGGGTTTGGACGAGACCAAAACAACAAGTATTTAACGCTTTGAACTACTGGCCACGCAAGCATGTTAACCAAAAGTTGGATAAACATGGAATTTAATTGTGTCCCGTGTCCACCTGGCACATAACTTCGAATGAGGCCCTTGTTGCGTGTAGTTATTGCACTAACCTTTAGATTGCTCAGTTATGGTCTACAACTTTGTGTAAACCTAAAGTTTTGTAACCTCAAGTACAAAGATAACTTTGAAGTTTAAAACCACAACCTAAAGTTAACGGATTGCTGTGTGAACCTTACCACTGTCCCTATATATACTGGAATCCATTATAAGCTCACGCTTGAAATATTCACCAAAATATTTTAACAATTTACAGCATAAAATTGCTCTTGAAAATTTGGCGGGCCTGCCTGGATGGTGGATGGTATTTAATTGATGAGCCGAGTAGGTCAATATTTACAAGTACATGGAATGTGTAAATGATGAAAGGGTCCCTGGCATGTAACCTTAAATCATTCCCATCCATTCTTTTTTCATTTTATCTCTATTGCAGACTCTGTCCCTGTTCGCTCCCCTTGCATTTCTTTCACTCTGTCCTTCTTTCTCTTTATTGCTCTCACTGTCCCTTTTTGTTTTGGTTTGTGTGTATTCTCAAGTTTTTATTTCATGTTTTGTTTTGTTACTGACTCTATTCTTTTCTTTTCTTTGCAAAATATGTACAGTTACTTGTAGCCTATATAGAGTTATATTTTTAGGTTTATACATCTGTTCATATCAGAGATGTTGGTTTGTCACCTTATAGTATAGTTAATTGGAACTCCACTGAAGTAAAATGGTCTATTGATACTGGATATAGAGCGTTTGTGAATCGTTTTGGGTCTACCGGTATATATTTGCATCAGCACAGCAGTATATAGGACAGAAGGTGTCACAGCTTAGCCATCTTGCAGTTTACAGACACAAAGAAATATACAGCTATAAAGCCAGACTTTATGTCCATATTGATTTCATTCTTGGGTTGCAAAATGGCCTAATCAGCAGCCCCCTTTGAGTGGCCCGAGCAATCCCGACCTGGAGGCAAGCCTTTGTCACTGATTGGCTCAATGATTGACTTCATTCTTCCCCTCAAAGGCTTCAATGGTGTGTGGTTCCACTATCACACGTACACTAAAATCAATAGGTGGGGCCGATGTAGCTCGCTCGCCTCATAGACTAGCAGCTCAGCTGTGTAATCTGCCATTCGAGGGGCAGAAAATCAATAACAATGATGATTTTAACATTCGACTGTCGCAACATTTATGATGGTGAAGCTTAATGTATATGAATATTACAGAACATGACATGAAAATGCTCCATGGGCCAATTAAGCTAGACTGGACCATTAAAATTGTTCATAATTTCCAGACTTTCTTGAGTTGGAATCACAATTGAGAGACTGGACAATATAAGCAACTAGTTTGTTAATTTCTTGAAATTCTACATCATTTATTAAGAGTAACATGATATGAAAATCGTTCCATAGACGAAGGTAGACCTTTAAGAACTTCATAAAATTACAGACTTTCTTGAGTTTGATATCACTATCAATAGCCCGGACAATAAGCAGCTACAGGTAGTTTGTTAAGTCCTTATAATTCTACATAATTCATTGAGAGGTTTTTTGGCCATGATATAGGCCTTCTAAAATTGATAAATATACTCCATAGGATAATTTGCAAGCTCCCATGGTAGTTGTTACTATTTTTGCCTCATTTTTGTTGAGGTTAGTGTGTATCCTTCAAAATAGAAGACTTATAATGCTTCGGCCATCATAACCCCGTCTAAGATTTTGTGACACTTTTTTGTCTTCTCTTAGATCTTACTGATAAGAGATTATTGTAATACCCAAGGAATGTGGCATATACTGTTACGTGTACTTCTGAACAGAAGCAAAATTTACATTTGACGTGAAGCATGATTGAATGAGGATCTTAAAAGTTTCTCCACCTTCTTAAAAGATGCATTCATTGAAACATACCTGTGCTGTTGAAGCATTAATTTTAAGGTTAATTTCACTTGAAACCTTGAAGTGAAGATGAAGAAGAACATATCCTTTTTCAGTACAAAATATATGGAAATACACAGATACCGGTAGGAATTTCATGAATGCAATTAGCATAAAAGATTAACACGATGGCTGTATGTTGTCCTTCATTATGTTTGCTAACCCTCGATGGATTTAAAAGTAGTATGTAAACTTAATTCCCTTCTGGTTCTCAACAGACGGTTCAGTGATTACTTTGTGGAAATTCCCAAGAAGAGATTTTCAAATTATGGACTACCCAACAAACCTGTCTGTAAAGGTCACCCAAGGTAAACAGGAAAAGTGGTCAAAGTAGGCAGGTGGCCTTTATAGAGAGGTGGATACTAAGATAGGTTTGACAGTTTTGACTAGTTTGTTTGAAGCATGTTGAAGATATTTGAAACATAACACTTTTGAACTTAATATGAGTATCTTGTTTTTATCCCCATTGCAGTGATTTTGATACATGTGCCTCTCCTAAAAATATATGATATTACCCCTAAATTATGGCTATATATAGACCCTAAAGTACATTCTGGAAACATATTATTAACGAATCATTGCATATCGAATACCTTACTACTTGCAGATACAGTGCTATGCCAAAAAAAGCATTCTATTTGAGGAATACATAGAAATGCAGTA
>JAVYIG010006743.1:0-97500 GCA_035222895.1 Strongylocentrotus droebachiensis | reverse complement strand
CATAATAGTTGACACCTATACCAAAAATACACAGGGTCACAGGACCTTTTGTCTAATATTTGCAAGAACTTCAAATGAATTTTTCCAATTGGAGACACTGTTTTGTAAAATCTTTTTGATGAATAGTTCCTGGGGGCAAAAAAAGATGTTTGAAGGGTTAGTGTGTTTTGTGTTGTGCATGACAATAGGCCTGTCCTCATCATCTCGAGATTGCCACATAGCCGGCTATTTCTGATTTGGGAAATAATCCCGAAGTTACAAATCACGTCTTCATCAGCTCGAGATTTGACCTTGAAACTTGAAACTCAAGAAATAAGCTCAGGATATTTTGCTCAGCGCTCACGCATAGTGCGAGTTTTCGGGCTGGTGAGGAAACACCGGACCAATAGAGGGATATTTTGCCAAATGGCGGGATATTTTGCAAACTAGCCCAAGATATCTTGGGATGATTATCTCGACCAAATATCCCGCTTCTTGGGGCTGATGAGGACGCGAATTAGCTGGGTAATTTGCGATTGGGATAGTTCAAATAGCGGGATATTTGGCAATCTGGAGCTGATGAGGACAGGCCTAAGGTGAAGTTCTCATGCCTGCAGACCGGTGGAGTAGTGAACAGCATGACTGATTTCCCTCATTTGCCGAGAGAGAGGAGTAAACCCATTGTCCAGGTCAGTGGTTTCAGAGCTCCCTGCTGATCGTTGAACCCTAGGCCTACTGAATAAGTACAGGCACGGGGGACACGCCAGCCCATCAAATATTTACCTCCTCTTTAAAAGCTGCAAGCCTGCCATCAGTACACAGACACTCACTAGCATCAACACAGAGCTTCTAAAAGAATTATTAACTTCCTCTGTAGATAGTGCTTTATCATTGTTGGCTGCATGGTGAAAGAAAGGAGTACGCAGAAGCAAAGAGTAGTCCAGCGTTTGAAGGCATAAAAGCTTCATAGAGCTCGGGAAAAGACACAACAACATGTATAAATCACCTATACCTTAAATATCACTACAGTATAGGCAATTGAACGCAAGTTCACAAAGTGAACCATTTCAGATTGTAATTTTCTAGTCATGATTTGACAATTTGGTTCCTGTTTAGATAAGGTTAGGGATATATACATAGGCTACTTATATGTATATGTTTGGTCAAGAGGTTTCAAATATGCTAAGTGTTATAAATTCTCGTCAAACAGTTAAAGCGATTGTCCGAGGAGCATGTAATATATACCATGAAACCTTTACGATGGAGGTCAGGTGTTTTGCAATAATCTTATTACATATGATGATCCCATGGTTGTCATGGTAACGGCACACCTCTGCATGCATTACTGGTCAAACCATTGACCTACTACGAGGGTATAGGTTCATGGTCAAACAAAGATTAGTGTACAATTGTTTTTTTCTCTTGTAGAAGTCCTTTAGTTGAACAGTGTTTATCATCCAGCTTCTTATTTCATAATCAATTAATTGTAGCTATAGTCTTATTTTCCAATTTTGGATACACCAGACTACAGTCTTTTTCATTTCTTTACAGTTAAAAGCAAATGTAAGCAAATGTGTAAGAGTTTTATATAAAATGTATTGGTATTGAGGAGGAACGATCAATGGCTCAATGGTAGAGCAGGGGTCTCGTAACATGAAGGTCTCGGGTTCGTAATCCTCATTACCAAGTCAGTCTGAGAGGAATAAAAGCTGTCGGTCCCCTGGTTGTTTACTTTGTACAATATGCTTCTTAGCAGTCAGGTAAAACAATCATCAAACATCATCATCATCATCATCATTATCTATAACTTCAGATATGTGTACATTATTCTTCAAGTGGTTATTTCCTTATAAGCCCTTCAAGTTTAATATGGATGTTTGATTTCTGCCAAGAATTAATATAGTGTTCTTCTGTCTATTAGGAATTTATTGCATGTAATGTTCTCAAATGTGCATAGTGGTCCAGATTCACAAAAGTTATATGCCACAAAGTATTGGAATTACAAAACATTACATTTTGGTAATACAGTACCTAAAAGCTTTTTGCACTTTACATGTTGCAATATTTTATGTCACTAAATTTCATGGCTCAACAGTACGTTATGCTTAGTCTGAGAGCAAAATAGAGAATTCACACTGAAAATTTGACTCTTGTAAATTCATTAAAAAGGAATCTTTATGGACTTACTGACTGTAGTAGCACATTAGGAGTTTAGGTTTACACATGTACGTGTATAGATTATGAAAAGCAAATTTCGGCTTCGGCATACAGTTTCCGCTAGAATGGAAGTAAATCTGATTTTGCAGCTAGCTTGCAAGGCATTTGTATTCCACCTGGGTAGATCCAGGTCATCTCTAAATCTTACCATCTTACTATCTCCTGCTTGGATGATATGGTGTGTGTCCCACATGATAGGCAAGACACATCAAATATTCAAGATTCTCCAAGCCCTAGCATGCCTTGTATACAGAGCAGATGGAGCTCCCAGCTATGGCTAGTGTAGCAGGCTATGAATATCATTTATTGGGAAGTATATTTCATCATTAATATACTGATCCTTTCGCCTGTTTGGAACCAGAAGGGTGTTAATTCTGTGTTAGAGTAAATAGGTAACCCCCTCCTGGCTCCAAATACACTCTTTCAAGCATAGCATACATATATATCATGCTAATGCCCCCTGTATACACTAAAGGGGCTCTAAAAATGAGTACCTGGGTATAAAGCCCTATATCATTCAAATATATACATGAGGCGCGTCTTCATCATCTCGAGATTGCCAAATAGCCCGCTATTTCTGATTTGGGAAATAATCCTGTAGTAACAAGAAGTAACAAATCGCGTCTTCACTATCTCGAGATTCGACCTCGAAACTTGAAACTCGACCTTGATAAATTAGCTCGAGATATTTTGCTCAGCATTAGCGTGTATTGCGAATCTTCGGCCTAGTGAAGATGCCCAGGACAAATAGCTAGATACTTTGCCAAATAGTAGGATATTTTGCAAACTATCCCAAGATATCTTGGGATGACAATCCTGACCAAATATCCTTCTAATTGCTACTTCGGTCTGATGAAGACGCAAATTAGCTGGATAGTTTGCGATCGGGATAGTTAAAATAGCTGGATATTTGGCAATCTCTAGATAGTGAAGACGCGCCTATGGAGACCCCCCCCCCCCTTCATTATATCACCCTGCAGTAATAGTTAAAGATAAGTTTGAGTTCTGGTAATGATACAATATAAATTTTCACAAAATTCAACAAAACTTACACTGAATGTTCAAGATAACAAATGAGTGAGATGGGCCAAATGATTTTGGTAGAAAATGTATAGGGGCTGAGAAATGAGCATAGAAAGATAAGGAAACCAAGGGAATTTAGGCACAGTTCACTATGTGCAAATAAGAGTTGTGGTTTTTATTGAAGATGATTTCCAGCAATTCATTGTGAGGTTGTTTTTATTTTTACTGGTTCAAACAACCAATCTACCGCAGGATAAATAATCCAGAATAAATCATAGCAATTTTCTCTCAAAATACAATTCCCATACCAGAATTCGAGATTACCTTTAAGGAAAAGGCTTAAATAGGCTAGAGCATACTGACCCCCCCCCCCACCAATAGCTAGTTTAGCAGGCTATGAATATATTTCATCATGAATCATAATAATTCTAATCCTCTCTTGTACAGCATGATACATCTCTATTTGCAAATCCAAAGAGCTTTGGAAATTATGTCCTGGTTATAAAGCCCTACATGTATATCATTTATACATTTATGAAGCTATTGTATCACCAGTAGCAGTTTGGAATCTATCTCTTTCTTGCTTATTAAAAGGTTGAGTTCCCAGCAATGGCTTTTTTAAGCAGACTATGAATATCATTAATTGCGAATTATATTATATTATATTTGATTTATTCACCAATAGCAATACATATATATTTCATACAATGATATTCACATAAACAAGAAGAGAAACTATTGGTTGGTAAAAGGGGCCAGATAATGGCACATGTCAGTGCTAGCCGAGCTTCATTTCATAGTCCATTGTGTTATTATTAATAATAAACGTTTCAATTCATGTAGCACCTTTTCCACTGTATACAAAGCGCTTTGAGAGGAGATCCCTGGGTCAGGGTTCAATGTCAACTGTATACAAGTTACTCAGCATTCAGTGTGAGTTTAATGAATGCATATGTTTTCAGAATAGAAATGCATTAAAAAAAACAGTTATATTCCTTTCTGGCATAGAAGATATTCCTTTATGCCCATCAGAAAGGTTTCCAAAGAGCTTTCAAAGGAAATTATTGCCTACTCGTAGACCTGTATTCCAATTTTGAGTTTTAAAAATGTGAATCATTGAGAACTGAGGAGTCATGCTCTGCCAGATTTGCAGAGAGGGTTAATCCCCCAGGGTTGAGTATGCCATGATTATCATTGTGAATTATATTTCATCAATATAGTCATACTAATGATAAAAATCTCTGTGCACTCCTAAAGGGCTTTGGAAATGATCACATGACTGTACATACCTCTTGTCAGTACAGTTTTGTGAAAAGCAATTATTTCAACAATAGATAAGTCTAGCTCTTTCTAATTTACAGAGATATGATTGAGCTTATTATCACTCTCAATTTCATTTCATCATTAATTATAAAAATGCTGACCATTTTCTTGTGTAGTTTTTGTCAAATTATATGTTTCTGTGAGCTTGCAAAGAAAAACTATTGCTCTCGAAAATTGTCAAGAAAAATATTGTCCATACAAGAATCTGGTTGCCCTGAAGTTAAAGGGCTGATTCAACGACACCAGAGTTTGTTACAAGTCTGTTATATTATGGTCAAAGGGAATAAGGTATATGATTTTGAGCTCAGGATTAATTGCTTTGTAAAGGCATCTTATGAGTTATGAATGCTAATGATCCCGTCCTGTCCATGGCTAAACGAATTGCCCTGTCCAGTATCTTGAAGTATTGAAAGTCCCTAAGAGAGTTGCTAAACACCCAGATACTTTATCTAGAAGCATAAGATGACCAATCAATTGCTCAAATCTTTGATGCTATATGAGCCTGAGGTTGAAGTTGTGTTAACACATCACTAGACCAACCAAATTTGGTGATCATTGTACTAAAGTAGAAAATGCCACCCCAGACATTGTCTCAATTGTTTAACCTGAGGAATACCCAAATATTTTGTTGGAAAACACAGTGTGAAAGATCAGCTACTTTTAATTTAACATCTTTTGACATTAAAATAAGCATGATATTGAGCATGTGTGAACATATCACTTGAGATTTTAAGATAATGATTATTCTACAAAACTTCAAGAATTCAACAAACATCCAAATAGTGTGTCAGAAAGCATAGTGTGAAAGTTTGTCTTATAAATATTTAAAGTTTTGAAGAACATGAGATTGAGTATATGTGAACACATCACTAGATACGCTGAAGTTAAAGATCATTCAACAAAACTTGAAAACACCACTCCAGTCTTTGTCTTCAGTTTTATCATCCAGGGAGTTCAGTAACACCAATATGTTTTGTTAGAAAGCACAATGAATGATTAGTGCCTTACATTTTGATGAAAGAACAAACATAAGAGTGATAACGTGCGAACACATCAATGAAGATGATGATCATTCAGAAATAATTCCCACCTCCATCATTGTCTATAGTATTACACCCAGGGAATTCAAGAAACATCAAAATACTTTATCAGAAGTGAAGTTTGAAATATCAGTTGCTTCAATGTTTTGAACTGTAGATGAACATGAGATTGATGCTGTGTGAACACTCCACTGGATTTAATGAAGACAATTCAACTACCCTAGTTGTTTTTCTATAGTAGTAATACCAAGGGAATTGTACAAACAACCAAATATTTCATCAGAACGTATGCTGCGAAAGATCAATATCTGAAATCCTTGGCATGGAGATTGAGTGTTCGTGAACACCTCGCATTAGATATTGAAGATGGTGATCTGTGGGGGAACTGGTTTGGTGTGGGGGCTGATGTGGATGATGGAACAAGCCTCTTAAGGCAGGAGCCCCTTCATTAATACAAATATGATTTCGACTTTTCCATTCCCTAACCACCCCAAGCCCTTAATGCCTAAGAGAAAAAGAAAGAAAGGAAAAAAAAAAAAGAAAGAGAAGAAGAAGAAGAAAGAAAAAGAGAAAGAGAAGAAGAAGAAGAAGAAACGTCTTAAGGAAAATGATGCTGATGAAAGGAATTGAATTTCATGACATTTCAGCATCTATGGATGCGTCACTTGGCCTGGCAAATATATCATAGTCAAATGACTAATATGCCAATTTAAGATTTATTTGTGCTGATGATCTCAGATTTCAAACATTCATGATTTCATTTAATTTGTTTGATTTCTTCATCCTCTTTTACTGACTTTCTGCTTTCACACAACAATTATATAAAACAATCCCACCTCAGGCCTGATAAAAACCCGATTTAAATTGGTTTCCCAATTTTTTTTTTTTGTCCCCCGATTTTTTTTCCTACCGATTTTATCCTGATTTTTCCCTTATTTTTTCTATTCTTCCCTATTTTTCCCTATTATTTCCCAATTTGTCTTACTCAAAAAGGGGGGGGGGGAATGTTGTTAGATGCCATCCCCCCCCCCCCCGAATCCTCTCTTTTTTTTTTTTTACTCAAGGGGGGTGTGGACTAACAAACATTGATGTAATTAGCATTAGCATTCTTTAACGTAATATTCATAAAATAATTATAAAGATTTGGCAAAAAAAAATGTTTTTAAAGTCTTCTGAAGTTCGAAAAACACATTCTTCTTCATCAAATGTTGCTCTTACCACACCCCTCTGTGTACATATCCAATATAAGAAGTGTATCATTATTATCATGTTTGTGAGCGCCATGAATGCAGACAGACAAGGATCGTCCAACACTGTTCCCTCCTCTCATACACTATTCAGACCTTATCACACCTCTAGATCAACCTATATGTCTGTGGTCTATGAACAAAGTCAACATGTTTGAACAGAAATGACAGATCTAGAACTCCATCTTGTACTCGTGCTTGCCAATTTGTCACCAATTTTCAGATATGGAATTCATCTTTTCCTTTTTGAACTTTGAGTTTGCCAATTTGTCACCAATTTCAAGATGTGGAATTTGTCATGTCTCTTTTGAACCTTGAGTTGATTCAAATGTGATCTTTCTATAACCAATTATATCCATCCTTGTAAATATTTAAAAATGTTTCCAGATAGGACATTTGTTTTTCGCCTTTTTGAACCTTTAGTTTTGTTTTGTTTTGTTTGTTTGTTTTTATTTCTGCATTTTCAAAATAAAACATAAATGACAGATCTGATGACTCTGATGATCTTTCCATCCAAGATGTGCCAGTGCTTATGAATATTATACTGCTTCCTAGATATGAAATTTCTCATGTGCATTTTGAACCTGAAATAATGTAACTGAAGTAACATGAAACTATATTTCCATGAACAAATGTGTTGATCTTTTTCCATGAAACTTTCAGGGATTTCCCTTTCTCACTCTTAATGAACAGTTTCTTCTTCTTCTAAATCCAAATCAAACTGTTCACAAGTACCTTTAAAGAAAACAACTCCCAAAATGATTTCCTCACATGAATCATAACCCTAATTATATTCATATATGGAAAAATTGTCCAAACTTAACTATTTATGCTTGACACGAAATGTGGACAAATCACAATCTCCAGTTGCATGAGACATGGGAGTCATATAGAAGATTCCTCATGGCCAGTTCAGACTGCAGGATAGTTGTACAAAATTGTATACAAAGAAATATCATATAAAGCATCATCATCAGGGACACCGGAGAAATAAAGGTAATGTATTATAAAGAAACATTGTATAACGAAATGACATATAAAGCATCATTGTATAGTGAAAGAGACAATACATGTAAAGAATCATTGTATAAAGAAAACTAGATTTGAAGAGATCAGTTCACATTACAACTGGCCAATCATCAGTGCTGGCTCACAATAAGCCCCGCCCAGTTATACGGTTTTTCGCACAATTCGATGTTCAGACGAGAAGGGGACTCGGCTTCCTTATCAAGCCGTCATTAATTAAAACAATTCTCAAACATGCATTTTGCTATACAAAATGTCATTATTATTTATTGTATATGGTTCACATAAAGCTACGCAATTAAAGATAAACTCCAGTACTGGTAATGCGATTGCATTGTGAAAGAAAAGGTGTGGAATGGATCAGAAACAGTTGATCATGTAGCATGTAAGTATTGGTGTGCACTGCAAGGTTCTGGAGTCATCAAAATCATAATAAATTTGGCCGAGTCTTGGTAAAGTAACAAGCACCGACACAGAAAGCTATATATGGGACAACACACATGGTGTCGGGGTTGGTACTACCTTGATTTCCTTGTCTTTCTATGCTCATTACTCAGCCAGTATACATTTTCTTCCAAAATTGTTTGGCACATGTCTTTTATTTGTAATCTTGAACATTCAGTGTAAGTTTCGTTTGATTCTGTGAGAATTTTTTTTTTTTTTTTACCAGAACTGGAGTTTATCTTTAATTGTTGGTAGTGTGAATGGAAGCTACTTATACTCTACTTAAAGTGTCCGGCAGAGACAAATCATTTCCAATAATTCATCTCAGTGTCAGAGATCCTCTGCCATCAGTAACTGAACGCTCTTGACCTCCTTTTTGTAGGATGCAAAGTATCTATAAATCACTCCAGTCAAACACTGATGAAGATTTCAACACTAGGTTAACAGGAGTGGATCAAGGATTTGTAAATGAGGAAGAGGGGGGGGGGGGGGGGGGGGGGGGCATAGATCTGAAAGATTACTTAATTAAGAGACATTTTTTTTTGTATTTTCAAGTGTGCAATTTTTTACCTATTTTACTCTGAG
Organism: Strongylocentrotus droebachiensis; assembly: GCA_035222895.1. NCBI lineage: Eukaryota > Metazoa > Echinodermata > Echinoidea > Camarodonta > Strongylocentrotidae > Strongylocentrotus > Strongylocentrotus droebachiensis. The sequence continues at coordinate 88,616 of JAVYIG010006743.1, read as the reverse complement.
GATGCAAGATGTTTAGAAATCACCACAGTCTTTAATACTAGAGTCATGTTATAGATTTTATTTTAGCACTCAGCAGGGCAGATCCAACATTTTGGGGTGTTTTGAGGGTAAGCACAATTGTTCTTCCTTTGTCTTGGATGTGTGGTATTTATTAATTGCCCAGTCCGTTAAGCTCTGAAGATTTCAGCACAAGGAAAGCTTAGGTGGATCCAAAATGTAGTTTAAAAAAAAAACAGGGGTGGGGGGACATCCCTGAAAAGAATTATTCAATAAAGGGGACAATGAAGGGGCAAATTTCAGTTCTGTAGTTACGAAAAAACAAGTGTCAAATTCTGATCAAAATTAAGAATTTTTTGAAGATTTAGTCAATCGAACATGGATTTGCAATGCTGTGACATATCCTGTGAGGTTCCTCGCTGTACAGAAAATTACATAAATTTTAATTTTCTTATTTTTTTTATGTATGAAGGAATAAATATTTTTCATATCAGGGTTGTGTAAAATATACACCTATACGGCTAACATATTATTCAATATTTTCCTTAGAGATAATAGAAATGAAAAAAGTAGAAGAAAATTGGGCTTTCCCTTCAATCTATCACTGCTGAGGAAAGTGAGAAGGGGAGGATTTCTTAGAAACATCTGTTCTGGAGAAATCAATTTCCTCTATTAGTATGCACGAGGTCGCAGCCCGCAGGTATATGATTGGAGAGTCTTATCTTCCTTTAGGCTCTTTTTAGATGAAAAGCCCTGAATGAAACAGAAAATTGGTGTATGATTAGATTTAAGACCTCATCTGTTATGCATAATTGAATGGAAAATGTTAATAAAAGGCCTGCTGCTCACTTGAAAATACAACTCAATACTTGGAATCTTCTGCTGAGAGGCAGGAGGGCTTTGAAATTGTGTTAAAGTTTATGAGATAACGCCCTTCTAGCTCCAAACAGAGAGAATGATGTACTGTCTCTGTTATATAGATATTACTGAAACCTTCCTTCTCTGCACACCTGCATCCTGAAGAAAGGAATACATTTCCTAAATGAGAGAAGAAAAAAAGAAGTAATTATACAGTAGATAATACTTAAATAGTTATTGTAAAGATATTTGGAAATGTAGTACTGTGAATCCCAAATCTTGCATGAAATGAATCTTTCATGAACATTTAATAACTGATATTTTTGTGGCAAGATAAGGAGTAAACTTCCATAATTCTATGTTGTGATCTTTTTGAAACGATTTTATGATACAACCGTTGTGTTGCAAAAAGATGAAGTGAATCCTGACCATTTTTGAAATGCATGAAAGTTTCTGCTTTTACAGTATATTCTGAAAGATTGTATTTCAAAATCAACATATTAGGGCTGTTTAAAACAGATACCGGTAATGGTGATTCACCTTTTGATTATTGCCCGTCTGTTTATTTAGGCCGTCATTCTAAATGGTACCATAAATCACAGGTGCACTAGTAACACTATGTAAATATTTATTATTAAGAGGTGATGGGGAAAGGGGAGATGAAAGAGACTAGATTTTTATTTATTTCTTTGTTATTATGTCAAACTCTGAATGGAGCAAATCTAAAAGGTATAATACATGGATGTATAAACGTCAAAAGTATGTTACAAATATGTACAAGTGTAGTGTCCAGCAGTTTCTGGGAAATATCTGTATCTATAAGACAATAAACAAAAGGTTTAGCTACAAATTTGGTAAAAAGAAAGAATGCAAAAGTCAATAAAGTCAATTACTTATAAATTGTATAGCAATATGTATTTCATCGGGTGAGACTGCAAAAGAGAGATAGTATAAAGATTATAGAGACACAAAGTGAGAGCCTGAGCTAAGAAAAGGGAAATGAAGAATGTCTTGAAGAATCTTGTCTCATGAGTATAATGGTTCAGTGCTTGATTATGCATGATTTGTGTTCATATTTTTGTCTTAAGCATCAGTAATTCCCCAAATCAATATACTGGTTTCCAGATACTGTAATCTAGTATAGCACCGTAGCTAAAATAGCAGTATACAATTCATTCTAAACAATGTGATTTTATTTGTCTTCTGCCAGAAGAGGTTAACACTTACCTGTTTGCCAGGGGCCAGTTTCACGAAACCATGAGCTTCATGAACATCCAATGGAAACCTCGTTTTATTATATACAAGTAACCCGTATTTCTAAGGCATGTCCAATAACTTTGACTTGTAACAGTCTCATGAAACTGGCCCCTGAATCCTATGTTTGGTTTACCCCATTACACCATGCTCCAATGAAGTCCCCTTCTCTCATCATCGGCTGTGTAATGATGGTTACCTTTCCTCAATCCATTTAGACTAGCAACATTTCTTGTTCAGCTATACAATAAGGGCATTTTTAGAATAGTAATAAGTAAGTTATGTATGCTAGTGTGAATGTGTTCCAAAATGTTGTACGTGTATAGCAAGACAGATGTTTGAGCATACATGTATATTCCAACAAAGACTCAATAAAGATTTTGGTTCAGTGCCTATACGAACATTGTTAATTTCTAACGCAAACCATACAAGGGTGTGCATGCTTTCATGACTGGCTAGTTGCATTATTTTCCCTCAGGCAATGTCCATGTCATTGGCTGACACTACGATGTAAGCTGAGCTACCAAAAATATGATGTTCCTTTTCAATATCCTTATCCTATTATTCTTATCTATATGCTCCTTTTTTAGATACAATGTTTTTTAGTTTTATTAAACATGTTCTTTAGTGTGAATGGCCCATTAGTCTTTTGGATGCCCTTCTGGGTAAAGTATCCATGGATGAACTGTCTGAACTGCATTGGATAGGGAGGCTATCAAAGGGCCACCTCGTTATAGATTTGTGTTTCCTGCTGCAAAGATGGGCACCAGTGAATATGCACATGTTAGCATGGCAATGCACATGAAAGATGCATTTAGATTCTTCATAATGCTCTGTCGAAAGGTTTCAAGGCCTTTTTGTATGCCGGCCTGCTCTTAGTGCTCTAGATGAGGTTGAAGTTGAACACTTTTTTCAATTGACCCTCATATCTTCATAAACTTGCTACCTATAAGTACTGATTGTTAGCCCTTCTTCCATAATATATAAATCAGTTATGCTTCATAAAACATAATGAGCAAGTTTAAGCTTTCTGATGTATAGATAATTGAGTTGTTTATATTATAATTCATAACAGTTGCCTGTAAATTTAGATAAGGAATAATGTTTTCATCAAAATAGATAATGGAACCATACATAATTATGATTGAATTAATATCACAATTACAAAGGTCTCATACTTGTTTGTGGCCTCTCTATATGTTAATGTTGCTAGGTTTGTATCAAGAAACAAATTTCAATCATTATGCTCAAGATTTCCACCCATACTCCCCCATTCTCCCCCATTAAATCCATACATCATTAAGTATTCTTAGCATTTATTTGTTGAACCTGAAGGAATTACACTCCTACACACACTTATTATGCAAAGGTTCTACTCTAATCAAAGAGATATCTCCTTGCTCTAATTAACTGATTTTCTTTACCCTGGGTACTTGCATAACTTCTACTAACAGGATGGCTGGCATGAATCTTTCCATGCTCTCATACAGTACGTCATCTTGTATCATGTATTCCGTTCTTGGAAAGATGTCTGACCCGAAAATCCCAGGATGCTCAGTTTCCATAGAAACTGGTGCACTCTTTTTATCCACACTCCTTGCGACCTTTTTAGGAAGTGTAGTAGTAGATTACATTGAATGCATTTTTAATCGTAGTTCAGCCAGGGAAAAGAATCGTATTAAATGTTAAGGTCATTGAAGTCAGCTGTGTAGAGGCTAGATCTCAGGTAGATAGCAGGAATTCAGGAAGCTAGTTTAAAACCTTTCTGAAAAGCGAGGCAGCTATTGCTCAATCAGTTTAATCAATAAATTGGAGCACTCGTCATGATCTATCCTCTTGATCTATCCCTGATCTACCTACAGTTTAGATTGAAGCAAAGCATGATGCAACTCCTCTCTCCAGATTTATCCATTTATATGTTTATTTATTTATTATTAGTTAAATAATTAAGATTTTTAAAAATGTTGTGTATATTATTGATTGATTGATTTATTATTCATTTATTAATTAATTTATTTACCTTATTTATATTGAGATTTACTTATTTGGAATTCCTTCATTGAATGCTGCCTCACCAGTTTTAGAATTTCTAGGGTATACCACATACACATACTGGTAAGTTGACTGCGGTCTTAGATGCTATAAATACAGTACATATACAAATTGTATGTGTGTGACGCCCTTGTATTATTAACTCCCCTCCAGCATATGATTTTATTGGATAAAGGTACAGTGAACTAACCCGGGCAAGAAGCTGCATCAAATTGAAGAATATCCGCAGCCTTACAGCTGAAATGCGATTAAGTTGGAAGAACTGCTGCCAGGTACAGCTGTAATCAAGCGTTTATTAAGCTGAACTGCTGGAGGAGAGGGACTGTGATTCGCCCAATTTACCTCGCTCAAAATGTAATCTAGCCGACTCTTAGCATAGGCATTTCCCAAATATATACCTTGTGAGATATGCAAGATAAATTGTATCAAGTTGAGGAGAAAGATAAGTGATAAATCAATAGACATGTAGAGAGAAAGTGAGAGATCCCAGATTTCCATCTAAGTCAGATGCTGCATCACTTTGATGCTAATGATGGGAGTAGTTTTGTAAGGATTTACTGAAAAGTGATCTGCTTTGTGAAAGAGGTTGTGATGTTTCAAATTAGATAATTGGAAGACAGTCAGATTTGGTTGATGGGAATTATCGGTGAACTAAATTTGGTGACGACGGCGTATTATCCCTATTATTTCTTGATTTCATTAATCCTTGACATAGATTGAAGTTGAACTTAAAATATGTGCCTTTAAGTCTTTTTATCGCTTTAATACGTTGATAGTCTGCAGATCCATGCATTGCTTGTTCTTGTGCAATACAAAGCCAAAGACAGAAGGAAACAAATATTATTAGGTTTCACAAATTCTAGATCATATACTAATGATCATGATGTCTTGATTTCATTTAATAATCTTTGACACAGATTGAAGTTGAACTTCAAAATGTGCCTTTAAAGAGAAGGTTGAGTTCTGGGAAGAGGTGACAAATAATTTGTGAGTGTTATTATTGTATTATATGCACGTGTGGAAGAACATCAGAGAAAAATGTTCCCTCAAAAGCATGACTCATCATTAATAGTCTGCAAAACAATGCAATGCTTGTTCTTGTGCAATACAAAGTCCCAAAAAGAAGGAAATAAATATGATTAGGTTTCACAACTTCTGGATCATATCATTTTAAAAAATGTAGTCATTTAACAAAAATGAAATAGTTCTGACTGCCTTCTGTCGTTGTTTCCAACTAAATATTAGAGTTCATGTCTGTCATATCTGCCAACCAGATTTGATAGAAAATATGTTATAAGTGAGATGAAGTCTATTTAAACAGGAAAAAAATGGGTGATTAGGCCGAAAAAACAAAAAGGTCGCATAGCACTGCCGTTTTTCTTATCTTGAAAAGTTTCCTTACCGTCACCCCAAATAACCTTGAGCTAGAATCTGTAAGTTGGCAACATAATCAATCAATATTGATTGCGATATGATATTCTTGTGGCTTTGATTGCAGAAATACACTCTGGAGGCCAGTCAGTTGGAAATGATATCAACAAAGAACATATTGCCCGGAGGTCACATATGCATGCTGAATCACAAATTCTATTTGAAAGGAAAATGAAGTTCTTTAGGAGAGTTCTTATACTTTCTTTGAATAGAGGGCATGTGTTAGCCTTCAAAGTGATAATGTGAAAAAGCAATGTTTGAGCATCTTTTTCTGAGGAGAGTTTCAACTTGTGCCCAAGTTTTTGATCCTATTTGAATCAAACTGTAGCCTTCAGGCCCGTCAGTAATTGTTACTCCGGTATTTCCAGGTACCCTTTTACAAACATGTTGAGGGAGACAATGTGGACAAAACACCTTGTCCAAATAGTTAAAGTTTAAAACAAGAATCGGCCAAGTCGAGAGCTGTCCTCACTTATATACAAGGATGCTACCACCTTAGTATATTGTTACATTATGAAAATATTCATGTGAATGCATTGTCTTGAGAAAAGATACTTGATGAATGAATTTTTTTAAAAAACTTTTTTGTTGTTACCGAATTCATCATGGCATATCATCCTACTGGAACACATTAAGTGGGGACTCGGGGGCCCTTATAGCATAAGAATTGATCAAAGTGAGATTGTAATTCAGTGAATTAATGGATGAGAGAGTGTGTTATGCCTCAAGGTGTTGTTGATTTAGATAATGAAGAAGCAATCAAGGCAAAATATTTCTCATCCTTGAATAATAATGATGAAGTTAATGGCTTGCCAAGCAAGTATATTTCATGACCCTAAGGCTATAGGTTACAGAGGTAGAGCAGATTAAGTATATTATGCAGTATTCAACGGTGTACCAATAAGAACTGAAATTTGATGGGGAGTGAATAAGGTTAGTTACATTGAAATTAGAGGTCATTATTTTTTTTGTAAAATCACCAACCATAAAAAAAGGTTCCTTTTTAATAGATTTATATAATGCAACATCATTAGGTTTAGGAATGAATGCACTGATGTCACATGTATTCAATGGATATTATCTTATTGTAAGTTTTGCCGATCGATTCCTCTTCTAGATTGTTTTAACCATATTTTTGATAACCCTTTCAATTTCTGATTTCTTTTAGACTAATAAGGCATTATATCATTAATATTAACTTGATGAATAAATTAAACTGTGTAAATTTTAAAACATTGCCATGCATCGCTTTGAATACTTTTATCAATATTGATGATCGAACAAAACTTGAATTTCAAGGTAAAGTACCTTAAAGTCTGATGAAGTGATATATTTTATTTAGATCAATATTGTGGTGGGACAAACATCATGGGTGAAGTGAACAAAAGCATCTTTGTAAGTTTGTATGTGATGGAAAGACAGGGCCCTAGTTCATAACACACACTATGGATACAAATTGATAAGTGCCTCAATATTGCCCATAGCAAATACCATTTGATGTCTTTTTTTTGGTTGTATCGATAGTTTATAGATTGCTTTTTATTAAAAGTTTGATGAAACAGGGAGCAGCTATCTACTGATGATGTGAATGTGTAGGATATATAACAGAATAGCTTTTGAAGTAATAGAACATACACTTGTAATATGTGTGTACATGACACTAAAACAGTGTTTGTATGTACATGTATCTATACAGGATTTCATATTGGTGGATATTGGCAGATGCAGAATTATTCATCTGATTTTTTTTTTCGGGTTGGGGGGGGGGGGGGGCACACATTTCGTAGTGAAATGTAAAAATGCCACCTTTGTAGAAAAAAGTTTATAAGATTTTACAAAGGAGGCATATTCCTGAGTTTGAAAAGACTAACATTAAGAGAATGCTTAGTATTAAAGAGATACTTACTTTTTAATGTAGTATGTGCCCCCTTGTCACCCCCTCCCAATATCCTTCTGGAAGGAGAGTAGGGAAGATTATAACATCATAGTTCGAGTTTAGACTCTTAAAGGTGAAATTCAAAGAAAATCACAAATATGTCAACTAATGTATCACTAGAAACTGGTAAGCTAACAGATGGCCATCGTACAAGTTTTAGGTCAACTACTTATCGTGTGATTTATAAAAATAAAAATACAACCACCTCCATAGCAGCTGGGATATACGAGAGATTTGTCGGAAAAATAACGATGTTTTAATGACGTCACTATATGGACAATTACTGCCCAAGCAGACCACATCCCATAAAGAATGAACATAATTGCAAAGCTATTATTTGTCAAATTATAATGAGTTTAGTGTATATAAATGTAATGAAATGTCAAACCATTTAAAACAGGATATGACCCGATTCTGATAACTAAAATCTTTGGCGTGTAAATACACAGGATAGGGGTTAATAACAATCAAAGAAACCAGACTTTTAAATTGAAAAACCCCCCGGAAAGATATTAAGGACGGCATTTGTTCCCTCTCGAAACGCCGAACATACTGCAGTGTGTGCAGCTGAATATACAATGCGTCTTATTTTGTTTACAAGCGACAGATTCCTTTATTTTTGTATCGCTGCATTTGTCATCAAAATAAAACCATGCGCAGGGTTTAGAGTGAGGCAATAGATTATACATTTAGCCTGACGGTAGTGAAGTAAGAGAAAGAATTCAAGAGAAGATGAAAACACAGGCACTGAAAATGTGTGAGATGTCATGGGACATCGTCTGCTTGTGCAAATCATGTCCATACTGTGATCTCACACATCTCAGCGTTCGGAGAGCTCTTCAGGTGGTATGCCGGGGCTGTATTTAAGCGTTTTGTAATTTATAATAATCATTAGTTCAAATGTTCCCAAGCATTGAATTTCGATAACCTTGTCGAATCAAAGTTTCAACTTTGCTATAATGAAAATAAAATAAGTTTTTAAAATCAATGAATATCTACTTTAACACTCAAGATATAGGTCAGTTATTTGCCAACATTTCCCCCCATTTTGCAATGTGAGCATCATTAATGAATGAGGAGGTGGGGGGGGGCAATGATATGGAGAAGTAGTTAACAAATGCAGGATACATTACAGTGTGACGTCAAATGCAGATTATGGCACAGCTGTTAGATTGCTTAATGAATCTTTTATCCACAAATAAACATCTCTATTGTGTGATTGCATGCTTAAGCAATAGCCCACCCTCCGATTTCAACACAGATGGGAAAAAATCAGTATTGATTCTTGTAATTCGTAATCAAGCTTCGAGAGTTTCAGTATTGAAAGAATCATCAATTGTCGCAAGTTGCTCTGTTTGCCATTCAATAGCTGCGTGACAAGAAACCAAAGCCAGCCCTTTCATTCCTTCCTCTATGCAAATATGTATCATCCCAAGATAATAAGCTATTATAATATCATTATTCCTCCCGCCATCAACCCTCTATCTAATGACCCTGCGTAGCACATCCCTGCTCAGCACATAAGATTGCTGTGCGGATGTACCCAACATCCGCTACTAAGTCGACATCTACATAAGACAGCGCATCCCTACACAGTCGTATCACTTGGAAAATTGCCGTTTGGTATTCCTCCCCCAAAACTTGACACTCGCCCGCTCTGGTTTCATATTGCATCCCATCTCTACTTGTGGTGGCTCTCCGCATCTTCACGCCTGGCAGGGCTGGCTGGATCGAGCAGCCGAGTTTTGCATTTTAAGTGGCCTCCTCAGGCCGCCGATGATTGGGTCGTAATTCTTTCAGTCGACGGCCGTCTTCTTCCAAAGCTCTTCCCCTCTGCGGTCATTTATCCACCTCCAAATTGACTTATCAGGATTAGCTTGGACGACGGGAAGAAGATTTGTAAACACCATACTGGATTTGTTGACTATGTTTACACAGCAGGTGGCAACACACCTGATGTTTCTAGAGCTCTGTTTATCTTGGATAGGGTACTTCTTTAAGCGCCAAGTTGAGTTTGTGCATTCATGATGCGATTTCCCAGTGGTTCCTTGCAACGTACATCATGGATGAATACCAATTAATGTGATTTTGATCTTTCGCCTCGTGAGAGTAGAAACGGTTTATGTTGTCATGCGACGTTTTGGGGATGTATATATATCTCACATGATATCAGTCATGTCGTTGCTGATCAATGCTAGTGTCTGAACCAACTGTTATTTGTTCCTACTCTAAGCTAGCTACTTCTTATACTGTGCATCTTTGTTCTGTGCAATAACAAAATATAAACGCCATTATTCTTCAAATGTTGAGAATACCATCATTGGACTACCATATCAAAATGTATTCAATCGGGCATAACTCTGACATTGTACGTGTTACACTGCACTACTCCATATTTTAACAGTATCAAAAGATTTTTCTAACAATATCGAGAGACTTCTACTTCCATTTTTAATTCTCATGTAGAGGCTGTTTCAGGACCACTGATATATATTTTTTCTTGCATCTTCAGTTTATATAGCTAAACAATTGAACATGACATCTGCAAATGGAATGATTCAGAAACAAAATATGGATTGGAAGAGCTGACCTGAGCAAGTTGATTGGAACAACACATTGAAGTAACTTATGCTGCTCAAGGCTTGAAGTGTTTCTTCATAACTTTTACATTTTAATATAAACCACGTCTTTTGTCACTGCTCAACAAACAAAAAATTCACCAAAGGACTTCTTTGTACCTCTCTCCCTTCTCTCCATACCGATCTGCATTCTGTAAACTGGACTTTTGATCACTGGACATTGATGACACGCTTGACCATCATGCCCGCCCACAATTCCTTCGCCATGCACGACACCCGGACACGGCTCCTGGACGCCACATCCAACCACATTGACCACATCGATGAAACACTTGTGCAGAAGTGGAAGCCACTCTTTGATAAGGTGAGATTAAGCTTAATGTGAACAGGGGGAGGGGGGTATTTCACAAGATTCTAAGTTGAACTCATCTCTAAGTGGGATTTAACAATTATGGAAAGCCTTTAGCATCTTTGAAAATATTTTGTAAAAGTTATTTTTAAAGGCATAACATGTTGATTCAAATCATTCATATTTTCTATTATCAAGGAGATTTCATGTTCTTGATGTGGAATTTTATGAAAAGTCCCATATACTTCAATTTTTGCTTTTGAATATATTTTATTTTAAGGCTACAAATTGCTCTCCATAATGTTTAAGTCGAACTTAGAGTTAGGTTCGACTTAGGATCTTTGTGAAACACCCCCAGAACTCATATATTGTCAGATGAGAGCCAGAAGGATATTAATTACCGTAAATCTCCGTGTATAAGGCGCACCTGTGTATAAGGCGCACCCCCATTTTTGGAGGGGAAAAAAAAAGTTTTTTTTGTTTTGTTGTTGTTATTGTTTTGTTGCCGAAAACCCACCAAATAATAGTAACAATGTCGTTGTAGAAGAATGTGTAAGATCATTAATGTAAATTAAAAACAGGTCCAGACTCTAAGGCTTCATGATACCAAGTATCCCACACCAGCCTCATCACATCAGCTAGCAGAAGCACTGTGTTCTATGCCAAACATCAATAGTCATGCATGATATGAATAGCATCCTCTAAATTTCTGACAATAGAGTACCTAGGATAGAACCTTGTGGTACACCATTTGTTATAGAAAAAAAAATTGAGGAATTATTATTAAAAACTACATTTTGAGATCTATTAGAAAGATTACTTTCAAACCAAGATGACAGACAAATTTGAGTGTTGTTGTAGTTTCCGAGTGGTGAGTCAACACACTGATTACTGAGCTGGGAGACATTGCCAGGCATAGCGCCATAAATCGAAATCGGGGAAAAAAAAGAAAGAAAAAAAAGAAAAAAAAAAAAAAATGTTTTTTCTGTACCTGTGTATAAGACGCACCCCCGATTTTCAAATTTTTTAGGCGCCAAAAAAGTGCGCCTTATACATGGAGATTTACGATAAGTGTTACAGTACATGTATGTATATGAGTTAATGCCCTTCTGGCTTTGAGCAAATTATCTATTATACATCAGGAATGTTTTTTCAGGAGGGTTTGTTGCAGAGCTGCCCACCTGTTTTGATTTACTGTATTTTATTAGAAAAAGTATTGATTGCATGACTCCTCGTGGTTAAATATGGCAAGCGTTATGGATGTGCAGAAAAAAATGGTATATGTTTGAACAGGTCTTTTTGATTACTCTCCCTTAGAAGATCATTGTCTCTGGTCATTTTCTTAAATTTTAAGTTATATATTCTAATGTTAACACTCTGAACAGCTATCAAATATTCAATGACACTTTTAATTGAACAAAATTAATTATCTATCTGTCTATCTATCTATCTGTCCATCTATATCTCTCATCTACTATCTATCTATCTATCTGTTTATATTAAGCAAATAATTACCGTTGGTGAAGGTGATGGGACAAACTATCACTTCCGAGGCGATCTGGGTGTAGCTATCTTTCCGAAGCGAAGCTGAGGAAAGATAGCGTATACATTCAGATCGACGAGGAAGTGATAGTTTGACATCGCCTGAAACCAAAAGGTGATTATTTGCTTTATATTCCACATCTAAAATAATTTAAATACAAAAAGAAAAGGACGTGTATTCATCTACATAAAAGACACCTAGGCCCGAATTCACACCAAAAAAGTTTAAGTTTAACCCAACCACTTGAGGGTACGGTGCTCGCATGAGTTTTCTTGAATTGCGCTCATTGGTAATGCACGCTTAATTATGCCTGTTTTAGTGCGCTTTTGGATAATCTTCAGTGAAAGTGCGTTGCCCTGTGTAGATAGTACCTCTATCTTCAGTGAAAGGACGTTGCACTGTGTAGATAGTAGTACTATCTACACAGTGTAACAAACATTTTGCTTCTCCCATCAATAATGGGCGAACTATCTTTCATCACATGATTTACTTTTGACCAATCGTAGAGCAAGATTCTTAGTATGTGGATTATAAATCTATCTATCCATCCATCTGTTTATCTATCTATCTATCCATCCATCTATATCACAGTATACTATACTTAGCAAAATATGATCAGCAATCCAACTTGACATGATAACATAGGGGTGATAAGAGAAAGCAAGGAGGAGAGGAGAGAAGAGGGAGGGAGGTAGTGAGGGATGGAGGGAGAGAGGGAGAGAGGGAGAGAGGGAGGGAGGGAGGGAGGGAGGGAGGGAGGGAGGGAGGGAGGGAGGGAGAGAGAGAGAGAGAGAGAGAGATAGAGGGAGGGAGGGAGGGAGGGAGGGAGGGAGAGAGGGAGGGAGAGACTCGAGAGAAAGAAAGGGGGAGAGAGATTTTATTTTCAGCGAGCGGTACCCTTGAATAATCTATAGCTGTTGAGAGTGTCATTTCCATTTTTATAATGCAGTTACATGGCCCTACTGAGAAAGCTCAGTAGGGAAAAGGAATATGAAGATACCATAATACAATCCCCTCCCACACCCTTTCCCGATACTGTAGCCTTGCTCATACACATTTCATCTACCACTTAAGTTTACAGTCATAGAACTACAAACTTGCAGAGCGAAATCATTTTTGCTAATTGGACCTTTTTAAGCCCTGAAAAGAGAAATATACAATCATCTGCTACTCGCAAGAACTTAGGCCTTAAAAGCTGTGTATTGTCAATTGCAGTAACAGCCTTCTTGTGGACCAACCGACATGTGTATAGACATGGGTATAGTACTCATGTCAAAAGTGTTGTAGGTTCTCTGTGGGATGTTGATACCCTCCAGATGGGTGTATGGTAAAACATTAAAGTTCACTGACAGAATATTGAAGCTGTTCCACGAAATGGGTCTGCTCAGGTCCGGGCGTCATGCTGTGGGGAGCTGGAACATGCAGTGATTACAAATTTCCAATTTACCCTCAAGTCTAATCAGTTATTTCCCCCTTCCTATTTAGCAGTCTTGAGGTAAATGATTCAATAACATTAAAGTAGTATGACTTCGTTTTTTGACAATTTGCTATACAGCCACAGCTTCAGCAAAAGAATCAATTACTAGTACTCATATGAAAAAGAGAGATGTGTTACTAGACCATTTTATGACCAGGGGGGGGGGGGGGGACCAATTGTCCTGCCACGGTAGGTACATTTCCTACAAGCCTCTCCTAAAGGTCCTGTTTTTCAAATTTATCACTATATTTATCATCATATGTGTCATGGTCAATGTGTGTGTAATCACTGTGTAGCTCGACCATCATGATAATGATCATCACATATTTGCTTCACCTGAATAGAAAGCAGCTAAATAGATAAAATTCCCTCAAGACATAAAATATTATATAAAGTCATTTATTTGTCAGATTTCTTTGGCTTCGTGTCTGATGTGGATGTCGACATTCGCACCGTATACTACAGTGTACTTCTCGCCATAAGTGTGAGGACCTATAGGCAAATTTGTGGGTGTCATCAATGAAGCGCAACTATAGCAGACCAATAACATTCTCATCCTACCTGGTAATCCAATAATACATGGGTGGAGAGAAGCAATATAGATAAAAATGCCCTTTTAAGAAAACTTATTAGAATCAGAAGATTTATATAGTGAGAGGACCCCTGGACTATGTGGATGTCATCAATGAAGTGTGAATAGCATAACAATGACATTTGCATCCTATTGGGTACTCCTTTAACACCTGGGTGGAGACTGGAGAGAGAGGCAATGTAGATAAAATGCCTTGATTAAGTATAATATGCAATCACTGGATTTTTGAAGGTTTTCTATGGCACGTTGTAACCATATGTGAGCGGAGATATTGTTTGTGTGGGTGTCATCACTGTGAAGCGTGACCGGCATAACTCTTCTTCTCGCACCTCCTCAGAGCTACCATATCATATGAACTCCAGCCCAAATAAATGTAAGCTGAGTGATGGGTAAATACATGGTAATCCTATAGAGCTTTATACCGGTAGTCCTCTGTATAGATTTTCCTCTTGTGTAAATGACATCCAAAGTAGATGTGACATATATGGATATTAAAATAATATTTGTATTGAAGTGAAGGTAGCATACATTGATTTTTTTAAATGATTTTCTTTTTAAGGGAAGAGCTAGAATTCTAGAATTTATTTCAAGAATAATCAGCCCCCAAAGGGCTAATGTGTCCCCTCAAAATGAAATGATACCAAATAAATTCTAGTACTGTATGCTTTTGGATCCATAAGGACGTTAAATCATATGCATTAAAACATACACTTTGGCACAGGGATATGTAATGCCCTTTCTGGCTCCAAAACAGACATTAATCTCTTTTGATGGCATTCTATTCTCATGCATGTAGAACACACCAAGATTCAAGCAAATGATTTTACTTATTTGACCGTATCAGACACTTTAGAATTCATCTACGATAAATACTTTAAACATTGACCCAATAATTATAACCTGCATGGCCATTTGGGAGACGGAAGTGGGCAGAGAGAAGTATACCGTCACCCCATTCTCCATACCCCAGGAGAAATAGATAAAGTGCTACCTTTTTGGGGGAGACAATCCCAGCAGTAAACTTCTTGAAGCTTATTAAGAATGAGTAATGAAGACTATAACGTGACGCCCACTGTTTTCTAGTCATCATTTCTGTTTCTTTTCTGTTGTAATAGCCCTCTGATTAGTTTTTCTGTAATAGCGCTCAATGAGAATGAATTATTATTGTCTGAAAAACGGATTTAAAAGCAGGCAGAATTCTGGTTTCCTATTGGATATAGAAATAAGGATGAAACAAACTTCAATTTGGAAACTGAAGTGATAGAGGTCATCAGCAGAAGAAAAACTGAAACCAAGGGCACGTAACTCATTAAGGAGACACCGTTGTTAGAGAGGTGCTAGACTAAGAAATTAGTCATGAAAGAATGAGGGGCTCTTTACGTGACTTACACAGTACCATGTATTTCATTCACAAGAAAAGCTGAGATGATAGTGAAAGTCCCTATGTTGTTGATAGATAAATGAAGGGCAATGTTCCCTTTGGGAATTGAGAGATATCAATTATAGAGAAATGCATGTTGCCAACTAAGAAATAAGTCAATGAAGGCCCCCTAATGTGACTCCCTCAGCCATGAGTTTTTCATTCTCAAGAAAAGCTGACAAGATACCCAGACACCTATTGTTTTGCCCATTATTTTTTGTTGTTTGGGGGGGGGGGGGGGGGAGTGGTAACTGAAGCAAAGCTTACCAGCAATGATTTTCCCTCCATACAGCTTACATGTAAGCTTCTACATGAACCCCCTCCCTTCCCATTACTGGGTATTTTCTTGACAAGAAATGCTGACATTATAAACCCCACTTCCCTTTTCTGATTAAGAATCAGATACCACAATGGTAGAGACTTCATTTAGCTACATAATGAATGCCCCCAACCATGACTCCCATGGTGTGAGTTTTTTGTATTCACAAGAAATGCTGACAAAATAGCAGATGCCCATTAACCTCATATTTGTTGTTGAGCTTGAAGGATGGTATCTATCAAAAGTCTACTTGCTGGAATTTTCTTTTCCCTCCAAAAGAGAATTTGACACCTTAAAGGCCCACTGCACTACTTGTAGCTACTTGCGCCCTCTATATAACAAACCATGCCTAATCGGTGACCATTGGTCCCCCATGATCCTCTTTTTCTTATGTTAACTGAGAGCTGAGTTGATGAGATAACCATCTGTCCAGTGACCTTGCAGGGCAGTCTAATCCCTCCTGTAAACTATGGCAGATACGCTTTAATTAACTATCCAGTTTGAAAGCAATGTTGGCAGGACCTATTTTCTTTTTAGCTACTGAGCATTGAGTAATGGAGAATTCCTATTATGAATGCCAACCTCCTCTGTCTATCCTGAAGTTTTCTTTGTCAATAAAAGCTGAGAAGAGAGTAGGGTTCCCCTCTGCCTTTATACTTATAGAGAAAAAAAAGGACGCGTTACTCATTTGTGAATTGAAAGACCACAATGAGAGAGACCTTCATACAACTACAAAAGAATTAAGGCTTCTAAAATGTGACCCCCCTCCCTTAGCAGTCCTGGGCATTCCATTCACAAGAAAAACTGACAATTGGTCGTAGCCCCTCCCCTTTCTTTTACGATGAAGAGAGAGATTACAAAATGGCAGAGACCCGAGTAAATGGGTATGTTTTCATTAGCTTGAGTTTGCTAATTAACCCGCTATTTCTGATTTGGGAAACAAGCCAGAATTAAGAAATTGCATCTTATCAGCTCAAGACTCGACCTCAAAACTCAAAACTCGAGCTCGAGAAACTAGCTCGAGATATTTTGCTCGGCATTTTGGGCATAGTGCGAATCTTCGGGCTGGTGAAAACGCACCGGATAAATAGCAGGATATTTTGCAAACTAGCCCAAGGTATCTTTGAAATTAAATCTTGACCAAATATCCCGTTCATTGCAACTGCGGTCTGATGAAAACACAAATTAGCTGGATAACTTGCGATCGGGATAGTTAAAATAGCGGGTTATTTGGCAATCTCGAGCTGATGAAAACAGACCTAATGAAAACCCCCAGACGTGACTCCCACAGTCCTGCGTTTTTCATTCACAAGAAAAGCTGACATGACAGCAGACACCCATTGACCCCATTTTTGTTGAGGAATTGGTATCAATCGAGCTCTTCCATCCCCTGGTGTGGATGGCATCCTTGTTTGATTAATGAGATGTCCAGCTTAGCAGCTTGGCAGATGGAAAACACCTAGGCCCCATTCATACATGGGAAATAAACTTGTTCTTGGCTGGATAGGATTTAGGTTGAATTTCAACAAGTATTTTTAAAATTAAAAATAGAAGACACCTAGGTCTATTTTATACCTGTGAAATTAATTGTTTTCCAACAAGCATTTCAAAAGTAGGATTTGGGTAGATTTTTAAAGAAGTATTTTCAAAAGCAATATATAGAAAACTCTTTAGCTCTATTTATGCTTGTGAACTAAAGCATTCTTAGCTGGATTAGATTTTTTACAGAATCAGTGAAAAGTATTTGGATAAGTGAATATCGCCTTTAAAGATGAAGTTGAGTCCTGGTCATGGAATTAAATTGTGAAAGGAATTGTCTTGACATGATTGGAAAAAATAGAATATGTAATAGATGAGAAGTGATGTATACTGTGAAGATTTGCACTGATTAAATTGAAAATAAATAAAGATAGATTTATTTTCATTAAATCTACTAAGTCTTATGGAAGGTCACAAGCACCACACAGAGATATTAATATACTTGATTACAGCCAAATGTTTGGACCAAATTTCAGCCATTTCATGTTATATTTTGAACAATAGGACATTTGAAATAGAAAAGCTATGCTCCTTTTTAAAGGGGAGATTTTTAGTGTGATTCTTTTCCAAACTTACATGCATTTGAAAGAAAGAGACAGCTCGCAATTTATTTTTCATCTTTACCAGAACTGATCTTTCTCTAATAATGGTATTTGGTAGGATATATTCCTTCTTTGCCCTTCATGTCACAGTAGCAGGTTAAAGACTGTAGGAGTCTGCTTTCATTGGGATTTCGGCTTTCATGGGGATTTCAACATCATTCTGTGTTTACCCAATAACAGTGTTGTCATTCACCAGGATTAACCTTCAGTTTCATGACCAACTGGCCTCATGCAACGATTTCCATTTTCCATACATCCCCCTATACATGATAAAGTCATTATCTTACTTTTCCCTCACCAAAAGTCTCTCTGAGAGACTAGTATAGGGGGTATTTCTTGATAGGCCAATGGGTTTGGTGTGTGTTGGCTTGTTCACACATGATTGGTATTTCCACCAAGATGTAAGCGAAGTATTGCCTTTTGCACAAGGAACCTGTCAAGTGTCGACCCTGTTGAAAACCCTTTCATTTGAGTGTGAATGGGGTCCTAGCAGAAATTAAGGCCCAGCATGAAGAGTGATGAAACAGAGAGCAGATCAGCCTGTGGAAGTCAGCTAAGGTGATGAAACTCAAGTGGAGACGGAACGTGATAGATAGGTAGGAAAGGAGAGGTGCGCAATTACCAATCAATTAGTAATTACTTTACCACTTGTGGGTATGCTCCTGAAGATAGAGATGGCAGGCAGGCAGGCAGGGTGAGGGAGGTGGAGAGAGACGGAGAGAGCTAGAAAAAGCAGGAGCGAGAAGAATAAGATAAGATAGGTGGGATGTGATATGACATATAGGTTACTATATAATAGCATAGTATATGATAGGATATGATATGGTATTGTATATGACGATATTTGATATGATATGATATGATATATGATATATGATATATGATATATGATATATGATATAAGATATATGATATATGATATACGATATATGATATATGATATACGATATATATGATATACGATATATGATATATGATATATACGATATATGATATATGCTATGATATAATAAGTTATTTTATGATAGCGTGGTATATGATAGGATAAGATATATAAACAATAATTAAAACAAATGTAATAAAAATCCTTGAGAGTTCTCTTTTTCACTATGACCGTTTAAAATTGTATTTCTTCAGATAGCGAATTAAAAATTAAAATTTACAAACAAATGAAACAAAATATATACAAGTAATGTAGTATCCATAATATACATTAATATATATATATATTTAAATAGTGAATAAGGGGTGACACAGCACACCTCCAGAGGTTACCTCTCGTTTTTGGCAGATATAAACAGGGTAATGGATACTAACACCTTGGCAGAATTCTGAACGGATAATATGCTCAGTTTATAATAATGTCTGGAATCAACTCAAAAGTAGCACTGCAACAGAAAAAAAAATATTTTGAGAAGGCACTTAAAAGGAAAAGAAAAATCTAATTATATTATTAAACAAACAGTAGAGATATCGATGACTACGTCACAATCCACTGACCAAACTGCCAATTTGAGATTCGCTTAGACTTAGTGATCTCACTTTTCAAACATTTTTAACTTTCTTATTATTGTTCCAATTAATTTCAAACTTTCGCCATTCTGTTTATCTTCATTTTCTGCTTAATGCAAGGGGGCTTATTACAAGGGTTAGATAACTCTTTAGGTGCCAGAATTACATTGTAGGATCTACTTTGATTGATGAAAACAGTTTTTGTTTCTTTAAAAAAAAAGTTGTACTGCAGCTTCGAACATGACATCTTAGAGAATATTCAACTTTCCAGGAAACTAAAAAATGTGGAATACATTAACCACCATCAAAAGGATATCACTGTCATGATTTTGAGTGGAATCTAAGTTATCTAACTGATTCATTGTACCGTTTATTCCCAAATGACATGAATGGATAACAACCTTACAGGTAATGAGCGTCATTCATTTCTGTTTGGAATAAAGGTCAGCTACCCACCGACAGGGGTGAATAAGTAACGATTTCTTGTCCAATGATGTCATGATATCATGTAAAGATAGATCTAGGTGTCGCATCATACGATAACTGCGTTGGAACGCTATGAATACATCGCTAAATTTTGGATGAGTCGAAAAGGGCAAAGGAGAAGAACTGTAATGAGTTTGGAGGTACATGGTCTCAAAACCGGTCATCTCCTCGCTCCTGCTTGTTAAACAGTTGTTTGTGATGTCACAGAGAGTTGCAGAGTCCCAATTCACTTTGTGGTACCGAGTCGGTTGTTCAGGGAGGGAGTGGCCTTTATTCTGCGCTACATATAGCTTCTGAACGTCAGAGGTTGGAAAGAAAGTCTAAATTTAGACCTCCGCTCGTAGCTTTCTGTCTACTGAGACACGGAACGACGTCACACCCGGTGTCGTGATGTCATTTGCGATCTTGGTGTAGAACAAGCATCCTAAAGCCTTCTATTATAGAACCACATGAAGGAAGATAAACATATTTGATATTCTTAGTGGGTTTGCCAATAGTACATCCATTATTCAGAATGGGATTTGACGCCTGACGAGAAAGGCTGATGAGCATGCACATACAGCATTATAAACACATTATTCTGCTGCTTATCACTTGAAGCACATAGAGGAAGGGCAAGGAGGGTTTATGTAACTATGTCGTATACCACTAAGTTTAATGCATGAATTAAAATAGATTTCTCATGCATACAAACTATGTTATGTTGTGTGTTTCCTACTTTCTTCACACTATTAAAGCCCCAGTGCACTACTTATAGTTACTTATGCCCTCTATATAGCAAACAATTATGACTAATCGGTGACCAATAGTCTCCCATGGTCCCCTTTTTCTTATTTTAATTGAGAGCTGATTTGATGAGATAATCACCTGCCAGTGACCATACAGGGAGGTCTAATCCCTCCTGGCCAAACTAGTGCAGATAGGCTTTAAGTTGTACAAGTTTCTGATTATTAGTGCTTTCTCTTTTTTTTTAAAGAAAACTTTCAAAGAAAAATATATTCATCTTTCAAATTATGTTATCTAGTTAATGATGTGGAGAAAATACCATGTCCCTCATATTTTCAACAAGTTTCTCTCGTATAAAAGAAAACATAATAAGTGCGAGGAGTATTCTGAAATCACAAATATGCTAAAAATGGTTCTTCAGTTTGTTTCCAACAGTTTGAAGGACAACAAGAGAAGAAGTAGAAAGCAAAAAAGAAGAAAAAGAGAAGTACAAGAAGAAGAAAAAGAAGAAGAAAAAGAAGAAGTAACGGAAGAAAGAGGAGAAGAAGGAGGAGAAGAAGGAGTAAGGGAAGAAATAAAAGAAGGAGGGTGAGGAAGAGGAGGAGGAGGAAGAGGAGGAAGAGGAGGAGGAGAGGTAGAAGAAATAAGAAGATGTGTACCTTTAACCTTTAACTCTTTGTTGATATTTTATCTCTCTCCTGTATCTCTTTAGTTTGATGTGGATGGTAATGGTGTGATCAGCATGGAGGCCTTTCAAGTCATCCTCTACAAGTACGGGCTGCGGGAGGACCTAGATCCACATAAGAGGGAGGTCCTGGAGACCACTATAGAGGAGAACACTGGAGGTGTCATCAGCTATCAAGAGTTTGTCAATATTGTGAGTTCAGGTCACTGAGATTTTAGCACAGGCAAAAATGTGAAACTGCCCCATCACCCACTTTCTGTATGATTAAGTGTGTGTGTGCGTGATGGGTCGGGGGTAGCAATGGATATACATGCCCTTAAAAATTCCTTATATTCTTGGTGGCACCCCTTCTCCATTCCGCTTAAAACAAGACAATCACCCATGATAGAAAGATCAGTGACTAGTAATTTGTCTAATAATGCAACTTATTTTAATTAAGAGAAGTATAATGTGATATTAGACAAAGATGTGAAATCCATTTGTTTACACAGTTTTAGGTCATACTTAATCTTTGTGAGTCATTATTTACAACCATTTCTGCATTCAAAGTTTTTTTAGTTGATGTTGAAATTATCATTCCCTATTCTTCTTTTTTCATCAACTAACATTATCCTTCAGATGAGTGATAAGAGATCCCTAAGTTTCTCCATTGCCGTCCGATCACGTTACGAGGAATGCGAGACAGATTGCATCGACGGTAGCAGCGTCAGTTTCAAGAAAGACGAGTATCGCAACCTCACCTATCAACAGCGCTTTCTCAAGATGGTTGCCGACGAGATCCTAACCAACGAGACCGACCGGAACTACTTTCGATGCAACTTTACCTGGTGTCTTCCGCCCATCCTAATCTTCTTGGTCACTTGGATTGAGGTGATAAATGCTCTGAAACACAAGTAGTTCCATTTCCTTGAGTTTTTATCCCCAAAATGGCAATTTCATCTATTAGCTTTTCCTAGACATGATTTCACATTTGTCAAGAGGATCATTAAAGATATAATTTGTCATTATATATTTCCCAGAGGAGTCAAAAGATCATGATTTTGAAGATTGATGATGCAAAAAAGGCAATTCATAAGTAGTTCAAATGTTGCATGAACTTATATGTCCATGTGCGAAAGAATAATGGAGTAGCTTAAAATAGCTTGTGCCCTTAGACCTCTTTTCCCTCTTCCTTATATCACAACTTGGTCTAGAATGTCTTGCATCTTGAGCTTTATGAAACTACTGAACTCAAAAGAGCTGGGTTAGAACCATCATTCAAACTATTCAGTTATATTGAGTACTGGGGGGTGTTTCACAAAACTTGTCATCAGTGACAAATGGCAGTTGTTGTTATAAGCTACTGAAATCCTTGCTTCTGATTGGTTATCAACGGATTTGTCAATGATATTTGTCATTTGTCATTGAAAAAAGGCTTTGTGAAATGGGTCCCTGGTCTTGCAATTTTCTCTAGAAATTATTTTAAATAGCTAATTGTGTAGTTGGACAACTGTAACAATTGTGTATGATGAGGTTTTGAAATGATTGTAATAAACTTTTTTGGTAAAAATTTGCCAGCCAATTCAAATAAATACACCCAGACGTTAGCAGGAACTGCGCAAACATGTGTTGTCACATATCTAGCCCAAAATTTGAAAGCTATTCCAAGTTATATTTGCAAAATGAAATATTTCATGAGTATTCCTTTCCAAGAGATATTGATTCTACATTATTCTTCCACATAAGAATATAAAAAATAGTTTTTATTTTCTCATTTTTACCAGAACTTTGCTATACCTAGAACTTCTGTATGTCATTATCGTATACTGTAAACGCAGAAATATTTTTCAGTACATTAATTTTGTGTGGATTTCGCACTAAAGTCTGTGTCCGTGAATTTTAGAACCCGCACAAATTTAAACATGACTTCTTATGCGTGTTCTGAACAGGCTAAATTTGGTGCAACGCGAATTTAAGAACCAGCAAATATATTTTGGGTTCGCTCAGCGCGAAAAATTAATCGTGTGAAAATAACAGCCTTTACAGTAACACTTTCATAGTTCTTGATTGTTATTTGAGTCATTATAGTCATTATTAATATAATATATATGCAGACATTGTGTACACCTGATTCATATAGCAGTCACAATAAAAAAATCCACCTGAAAATTGCGCTTATAATCTCATGGGTAATGATTAATTCTGACTCTCATCAAAACTAGGCTAGAATCCATTCAATTGGTTCCGATCCATCAGTTTTCATATCCTTTGTCTAATGAGCCGTACTTGGGTGAATCCAGATCATTAGCTATTGCCAATTTGAGGTCAACTAATCTGTGATTTTGGTAGAGTTCCGTTTTAAATTATTCACCTCCGTGCCATAGACCTGAGATAGAGCTGTGTCTGTGTGCTCCCACATCACTTTATGAGAGAAAGATTAATACAAATATAGATTGGTTTAGTTGGTTATTATTGGCTGTGTACTGCACTTTATTGCAGCAGTAATGCATTTCTGCAGTTGTTATTAACTGAGGTCATCAGCTTTTCATTTGAAATCCTCAATATTCTATTTTGCCAAACAGTTTTTAGAATCCTTATGTGGTAGAGATTTGGGTGTGTGATTGATATTGTAATAAGGAGATGTTTAGACTTTGATTCTCTCGTCAGACATGGAGTTTGTACATTTGATTTTTGTATGCAGAAAATGTAATGCATTAACTGTTGTTATAATGAAATATTATCTGTCAAGTCTAAAATTGGTTGACACCAAATAAGAGAAAGTCAGATAATCTAGAAATTGAAATACAAAGTGAAAGTCACCAAAAAAATGAACTTGTAGAAACTGCAAAATTTTTCACACAACAATTTCGTGTGTGTTTGTTTTTGAAAAGGAGTAGAAAGGTGTTTAATTAATAGATTGCAAATCTAATCAGCACAACTTTCGATATGGTTTAATCCAGTCTCTGATATTAAGTAACAATGCTGTAATTAGCTGCTCTTCCAAAATGTTGAATTATACTCTTTCATTTTGTCATTATGAGGCTTATACAAATGTATGAGCCACTACCTGTCTTAAGAGTAGAAAATCTAATTAAAAGTTTATCTTTTGGGATATTTTCAAATGCTTAGAATTTGAATAACACCAGCTGCTTCTTATAGAAGGCAAAGACACAGGGGGAATTATTCTATGAAATAAAGTTTGTTTTAATATAGGCACAAAATGGAAGAGAGGCTTTGTGAAATCTACAAGAAAACTTACAAAGGATTAGACTGTAAAATGTGACTTTTAGTTTTAGCAGAGCTAACAATCAAATTCAATTTTTGTTCTGCTTTTCTTAAAGGCGTCTTGATGCAATGGTTTATAAATGAAGTTCTTCCCAACATCGTATCTGTTTTACATTCAGAAATAATAGTCTTCTTTTCTCTACTTCACCCCATCCTTCCTTCCGTAGCTAGGTTTCTACGTAGGGGTAACGATGAACGCAACGCGCTATGACACCAACTCAACCATGAGGGCAGCAGAAGTCTGGACGGGGCCGCTTCCAAAGCACAGCTGGCTAGTCTTTGATCCAGACAAGAGAATACAGTTTTGGAGATTTTTTTCTTATATTCTTTTACATGGAGGGTAAGTATACACAATGGCCTGAATTCACAAAGGAGGTTTGTCGACAAACCTTGGTTTTCGTACGTCAATTGACGCGTTCTTACACATTTTTTACAAACCTGGTTTGTAAAATCACGTTGAAACGCGTCATATAATGCACGAAAACCTTCTTTGTGAATTTGGGCCTGAATGTTTGTCTTTTTTTTAATGAAAAGTTGCCTACCGTGTCAGTAAATTTTGACACAATTTGTGTGGATCAGCACACTGACCTTTTCAGTTCTTTAAGCTTTTACTCTGATATTGTATTCAGTTTATCTGGACTAATATGAATTTGTCTTTTCAAAAATCAAAATTTGCTCATGATGTATAAGTATTATACATGTATATCATATCCAATTTTTGTTAAATCACAGTGAACACACTTTAAGAAATATTTGAGATTTAAATCTCTATTACTAACATTTCATTTTATCTTTTTATCTTTCAGCATTGAACATATAATATTCAACTTTTCTGTCCAAATGTTATTGGGAGTTCCTTTAGAGATGGTCCACGGAACCAGAAGAATTGGCACCCTCTACCTCATAAGCATCGCTGCTGGTGAGACACTTGTTTTCTCATCATTTTATTTATTCAAATTATTGTGCTAGAATCTGTGTAATGCATCATCTTGTAGGACTAAACTACATGTGAAGAGATGGGGCTTATGAATAAAGACAGGATTTTTAGCCTTTAGATTGCCTTTGAGTGAGAGAAAAAAATGATCATATTAAATTAACTCTGTCAAAGATAAGTTTTTAGTGTTGATTTTATCATTACTGATATAAACACTCATGTTGGTTCCCCAGTTACAATGCACTGGTAAAACTCCTACTATCGTATTCTTGCTTAGCAGGATGTCTACCCCCCCCCCCCCCCCTGGACTAGTCCCCCCCTCGACTAGTCCCCCCCAGACCACACCCGTCTGTACAATTATGCCTACCCCTCCGGACAAGTAACCGCAGACATCTGTGCCCTAGGATAATCGATACAATATAACCTCCAGAAAACAACCCCTGAAAAAATCCCTACGAAAAATCTACCCTTAGGACAACTGCCTCTTCCCAGGCCTGGGCAACTAATGCCTATTATTACAATTACCCCCCCCCCCCAAGGAAGAAAAAGAACACCCCTCCTAATAGGCAATTAGCTTAGTGGTATATATATTATGGGGTAGTGGTCTTGGATGTTGAGAATTTTCTCAGAATGGCATCCTCGCTGTCACTTTCTTTTTATTTGATGGCAGCAGTGGGATATAAAAATCTCTCTTCTCTAAAATTGTTGTATTATTTGTCTTCCATTTTACATTGGTAATATGTTATTTTTGTCAATATGTTACTTTTGTTGTTTCTTTAAGTTTCTCTTCTAAGTTTGTTAAATGGCATTTCTTATTGTGATAGTTTTTTGACCAATGTATTGCTCCACAAATATTGACTTTGTAGTTTCTTTTAATTTGCTACCAGTACTTCACTATTTAGATGCCCGATGGTGTTTCTGCACGACTATTGATTTCAGTGGCTTAGTTTCTTTTCCACTACTGCAACCTTAGACCAACTAAAGAATAAATTGAAAAAATCAAGCAAAGGACAGGAAAGTCTTTTGAAAAGCTTCTTGAGCAGCTACTTGTCACTAGAACAGCTAAAGACAGAAATTTATAGAGAATCTGGGTTCTCCTGTGTTGTGGGACATACATGACGATTTAGAACCATTGCTATATGAAGATAATATGATAATTACAAGACCCTTGCAGGAGTGCTACATTCACAATCTTTGTGCTCCACTATCTGAAAAAAAAATGTTCCCAATAGAGGGCGACAATGAAGTCAAACTTGACAATTGATCTAATGACCTTTTCCTTTTTGACTTGCAGGTTCAATGGGTACATCAGTGTTTGACAGAAGAAGTTACCTTGTGGGGGCATCGGCTGGTTCCTATGCCCTCCTATCAGCTCACCTTGCCAATGTAGCCCTTGTAAGTTCAACTGCTTCATTTCTTGTCCATGGGCGGGAGAGACAGGAGAAAAGGATTTATAAGATGATGAGGCGGATCCTAGTCAAATGATTGGTTGAGAATGTACACATGATCAGGAATATATTTTGCCTAACACGTAAAACAAATAAAACATCATATAAAACAAATAATACACATCATTTTGTTTGGGCATTAGTAAAACTACCCACATTTGTATCTTTTAAACGGTCTAAACACCCTTGGCCATCGCCTCAGGCGTGTTAGAATGTTCCAAAGGTACCTTGTGTGGGTAATTCTTACTAATGCCCTCACTGCTGTGTAATATTTGTAAACTACTGTACTTTTACTGAAGCTGAAACAACTACGTGCTTTGTAAAGCTTCTTTCAAGGGATATACTCCATTAAGAAATATATTACAATTCATGTATTTTTCTATTGAGCAGTTTAATTCACCTGTTTGGATGGAAAGGACCTAGCAAACCTAAATTGTTGCTATGTCAGGCAAATATTTTTAAAGAAGGTAAAAATACAATACTATACAGGTATATTTGACATTGAAGCAGAAAATTATATGGAGATGTTTTGTTACTTTAGTGGCATAGAAATAGATTGTAGCAGTCTGCTCTTGTACGATGATTACTGTAATATTAAAGATTGATTGCGTGTCCTCCTTGTGGCGTTATTGAGATGCTACCTACCTTTATGTCATTCAATTTAAACTAAATTAAAAAGTAGATTATCCAGTATTTTTAAAAAAAGAGAAAAAAAAAATGAATTTAGAATTTGATCTTCCTGCCATTTAAAGAATCAGACCACGCCAAGTGGTGATTCTATCATACGATCATGATCTAGAAAACTTGTAACATATGAGCCCACGCTGGGTCAACAAAAATAAAGGGTAGTCAATGTTGTCCAAGTAAAAGTGATTGTGGAGTGATATCGGAAGGATTATTTGTGCAATAATAGTGTTACATGTTGATCAGCATTATGATTATAATATTTCTAATAAAGTTCAGTATTGTTTTAGCTGGGTTGCCTCTTCCTTTTTCTATCCTTATGGACTTGATCCAATGAGAAACATATGCCGGTGATTATCTATGTGATGACATTAAAACTACTTTTCTTGTTTTTATTTTCAGCATTTTACAGAATCTAAATTGAGTCCTCAAAGAATAGCAGTTGTTATAGTATGTGGTAAGTCTGACCTATTAGCTTGAAGTAATTATCCTGTCAGTGTTTGGATTTAAGTATTATTCTCCTATTTGTAGCCTAATGGTTATCTATTATATATTGCCCCAAGTAGTTATGAATTTTGAGAATAACTCTAAAAAGACTTCTATTTTTGTATATATATATGTGTCAGTCTTACATAAAGCAGAGTAAGATTTATGTCAGGAACTGTACAGAACAAGTACTTGAAAAATAATACCCATGAAATAGGAATATATAATTAAGAGCTGGTTTGATGATCTAACTCATTAAAAAGGATGCTATCCAAATGCTGTAAAATAGTACACTTTGTAACATTATTTCCCTGTGCCATAGACAAAGTGATCCAATGATAATTACATAACTTGACGTAACAGCTGTATGATACATATTGTAGTATACCACCATATGGGAAAGCCTCTATTATTAGCCAACTTGTAATCTTTTTATTATGAATTAGGTGTTCCATTTGGGATATTCAAGGTGTGGCATGTTATATGAGAAAGTTTTATTAGTTGTTCATTTACATGTTATAATTACCTTCTTGATATGGGACACTAACAGCTGTGACTTTAGAGGCGTTGATACATACTGAACATACTAGCAGTCACTATTTGTAGAATTTCTTGAAATAGTAAGATTTCACTTGGTGCTGGATATGTTCTTCAATTTGTTTGTATTTTCAAACCCTTTGTAAACTAATTACTTAAAGTTGTGGAAACTATACTTTTCAATAACTTAAAAAATCACACAATCTTTGCCAGGGTCCATCAGGAATCATATTAATCCAAAGCTCGTAATTTGAATGAATAATCCCTCTGTTTAATTGATCATACATGATATTCACAACTACCGCTACAATGTAACAATTACAATAAATCAATTTCTACGTCTTATTTTCTCTTCTTTTGCAGTAAGCGCTGACTTTGGCCTGGCCGTTTATCGAAGATACTCTGGTTTACGCACAGCGGCCTCTTTTGTCGCTCATCTCATGGGCGTTACGATCGGTCTTACGATAGGCCTATTTATTCTCAAAAACTATGAGCAGCGCCTGCATGAACGACTTGGTATGTGGCTGGCTATGGTAGTCTACATCATCTTTATTCTCTTCGTTGTGTTCTGGAACATTTTTTACAAGCCTGGTCCAGCCGTATAGCAGAGGGTCACAGCGATAGCGTGTTTGCGTAAGGACCAAAAGATTGACATGCTGCTGTCTAGGACCTCTTCAGAGGAGATTTTTCTAGCATTTTATGACGAGGAGCGAAGCTTGGCTGGTCATCGCGCTGTCTCTTTTTTAGTTGCAAGTATTTTTACAAGTAGAAGGTAGAGATTTCAGTACACTGTTATGACCAAAAACTAGACTTATATGGTGCATGCAAAGCCTTTGTGTCGAAGAATGACGCAATTCTTACAAGACCAAATTACAAGCTCATTTTCTTGAATGTACTGCATGAAAAATGTTCGACTCTGATCAAAACTTTTATAAGAGATCACAAAAATGTTGAATGTGCAGAAAAAAGATCCTAAACATTTAGTTGAAACTATTATGTTTGATTGAAGTTCAACATGGTTAAATGGAGAGGGCTATTTTCTATTTTGTATGAATAAATCTCTCAGTGATCAAACAAGTACTATCGAACAGTTTCTCAGTTCCAAGAAAAACTTAATACGTCAGGATTTGTTTTCATACACACTGTGACTAATCCGATAAGACAGATGATATTTGTACAAGTTTCAAAAGGAAGAAACATTAAGAATAAAACATATTCAAAAGTGTTATTCTATTTTCCAGCACGAGGCATTGGACAACTAGTGAAATGCAAACAAGTTTCATGGAAGTGATATTTCAGGTTGCAGTTGGAAGAATTTGAGAAGTGTTTTACTCTCATCTGAGATGAAGAGTATATTTATTCATTAATTTATTGATTTACAAATTTATATTTGATATAATGCTATATATGCCTGTATAAATTGTAACCCCAAGGCCCATATGGGGGTTGAAAGATTTGTCAACCTAAGACTGAGCGAATTCCTCCGTGATATTAATTCAGGCCTCATTCCTTTTGAAGCTTTTCTAAAAAAAGTAATCTAGCAGAGCCAAGCAAGTATGGCAATATTAGATCCTTAAAATGCTAGCTTTGTGATAGGCTGCAAAGCCCTTTGAAGATTACAAGAAGAAGAAGTACGGTACAGGCTCGGAAGAGTGGCCATGCAGAGTTTCCTTTTCCTCTCGGGCCACTCATGAACATAAATCCATACAGATTAGATTGAGGTCACCAAAGGACTTCTAACTGGCCACTCTAGTCTGAAGGGAAGTACTATTAATTTTTTTTTGGTAGTGCTTTCTACCCCCCCCTGAAATATTGGTCTGCAAAATGAAAACAAAAATTAGTGCTCACAACCCCCCCCCCCCCCCCCTCCCCCCCCCCCCCCCCCTCACTGAGCGAAATATTGGTCGACGCCAACTTTATCATTATTTGTGTTATCTGAAAACTTGACAACGGATATACTATGAAGAGATGTCGATGCAGACATAAATTATCTAAGTTGGTCAATGTATGTCTCTTGAGACCAAACTGGCAACAAAAACGTGTGGGCCTCGGGGATACAATATACAGTATGTGTAATATAATGTATATTGGTATAAATTAATACTAATAAAGAAAGGCTTGTACATTTCAATGGCTGCATGTATATATTGCTGTGATGAATGATGGAGTTGTCCATGAAAATAGTTTTAGTGATGAAATGAGAGTACTTTTAAAGAGAATAATGTTTTTTGATGACAGTAAGAAGAAATGAAATGTTCCTTTTCGCTTTATGTCTCTAGACAGATGATTGATGATTGTAATGTGTGTTATGTTTTAGATACAATTTTTGAATAACAATTTGTATTGATGACTCTTTCAAGAATACACAGTGTTTAGGGAGGTCATGGCGGTGGTGAAACCGTGTCCCTTTTTACACATCTAGTTCGCCTTTATCAGACACTAAACTGAGCATCACTTTTCTTCAGATAGTTTAAGAAAGCTGTAAGAGTACAACACAGGTCGTAGGATTTGCTGTCTAATTCGGCAATGCTCACAGAATTGTAAGATTTACAGTTAATTAAATTATTCACACCCCTTGTGAATTTGATGCTTTTTCCCTGTTTTTATCAACTCAAGAATGAAAGGTGTACCGGTTGAATACAGGCTTTCTTGAGTACTTTTAGATGTAAGCTTTGATATGTCACATTCTCAAAAAACGAATCAGGGTGAATCAATTAATGAATCAAAACTAATTAATAAATTAGTTGTTAACTTTATGTATTCATTTGCAGTTGAGGTGAATAGAGTACTCTTCTAGCATTGGTTGAACCAGAAAAATGAATCAAGTTCTGTGCAAATTTTGTTTAAAGTTATTGTTTAAACAGAGTATAATCGTTCATTACCTATATTTATTGTCAGGTCATACATTCAGTACAGTTGTTTTTGTGGAGGGATGATAGAACCCCATGTTTCCTGACAATTTTTTTTGTTAGCAATATTCTTTTTGATCCCAGAACAATTTCCTTGATAAAAAGCTACATAACTGAAATGAAAGAAATTATTTCAGTGACCTCTTTCCTCAAACTTTTGATTTAGTGCATCGCGGAATTATGATATTCAAGCTTGATAAAGCAATAGTGATTGATTGAAAGGCGAGTCAAGTTTTTTATATTGCAAGCTTTTGTATGAACACATATGTTGTCATGTATTTTATGCGATGTTTTAATAACTTTCTTAACAGTTGATCTAAATGTGATGGAATTATTGAGACCAAGTATGCCATGTCATTATGATGATGACGCGGGGGAAAAGAGCATGACATTTTGTAAAGCCGTCTATTGAATCCGGCCCTTTCCCTGCTGGCCAGGTGAATGTTATTTGTGACATTATAATATTTACCCCTATCCTGTTTGCAAAAAGAATCATGAAACCATCGGGTCATTGCATCGCGATGTTACCATCAAAGTTGCCTGGCAACTTCATCAGTGGAAAATATGGCTGTTTTGTTAAGCACTTTTCACCGTTACTTTATTAAGTTCTTACATTTTCAATATTTGAACTGAAGTATTGATGGTCTTTTAGAGACCTTTTCCTTCGTTTTGTAGTGAAATGCGCTTTGAAGATATTACACAGTGTTGGTAATTAAAAAGGAAATTCAGAATTGACCCAAATTATTGTTGAAATCAATACATATATTTAAGTTGAAGATACTCCCCAGAACCTTTACTATTTAATTTGTCTGTATTACCTTGATAAAATAGCAACATTATTATTATTTTTTTTTGTCACAGAGATTTTCAGAGTTAAGGCGCTCCCAGAATGTGCATTGTCCAGATTTTTTTCGGAATATTGTAGGCCTACCCCTCTTCTCCAAAAATCCTGGATCGCCCGTAGGCTGAGATTTTTTCTCCCTAACGAATATAGTCAACCCCATGTTCGGTTGAATGTTTTTTTAATTTAAAGCCCCACTGTACTACTTATAGCTTGCGCCCTCTATATAGCAAACAATGCCTAATCGGTGCCTGTTGGTCCCCCATGATCCTCTTTTTCTTATGTTAATTGAGGGCTGATTTGATGAGATAACCACCTGTCAGTGACCTTGCAGGGAAGTTTAACCCCCCCCCCTGCCATCAACTAGTGCAGACAGGCTTTAACGTATTGGAAAACATGCCTCAGATCCCAAACAAAATGTTTCATTCAGATCAAGCTGCAATCATATTAATAAACCTTTAGGCCATTCAGAAATCCCATAAGTTTTACAAGCCAATCGCTCCGATTGGAAATTGACATTTGAAACCCGTACACCGAGTCAATTTTCAGCTTGTAACAGTCGGCATACCGTCCTCTTTCGGTACAAAACGTACATCATATTCGTATTTTTAGAGCTCAAGCGATTCATTCCTACTCGTTAAAATAACTCTTGAACACTATTCAACAAAAATTTTGGCAGAGGCGATCTTGACATGGTTGTAATAAGTAGCTGATACTCAGTGATTAATGATTGTATTTAGGTGAGAAACCTACCAAATACAGAATTTTTTCCGACTATCATACTATTATAATATATTCATTAATTTCACACGGTGTAATAGACAGTGGGGCTTGAATAGGGGTTTTTCTTTTTTAAAAAGTAGAATGCCAAGTAGATGCCATTTGAAAAAATATTTGAAAGTAAGGTATAATTTTAAAAAAAGTGGATCGATGGATATAGTTCATGAGTCTCGTTATCCCGTGTAAAATTATTTAGGAGTCATTTTGACACACCCTTTGTCGTTTCAATTTGTCATGCTTGTCATGCTGGACCCGTGCACGAGGTGACTAATGTTGCAAAATGATCGCTTTATTTTCAAAAGCTTGTGCAAAGGTCCGGAATTTATTTCAGTGTAGATGCAAGGATTTTGCAAGTCTCGTGGTATTCCTCACCTCTGTTTGACAGTTGCCTGTCTTGCCATTAACGTCATCATTTTAAAAAGTTTCAAAATGACATTTTTTCTTGTGATTGTGATTTATTGCTCAGTGAATATGTGGCTGTTACGACCCATTAAATTATGAATTATTCCTTTAAATATTCTAAAGTGTTAACTGTGTTTGTTATTCGCTCCTGTTTGGGCATCTGAACAGTTGGCTGTAGGACCCTGGGCCCGTATTCAATAAACTGTTTTTTTGTACATAGGGGCCTACATTTGGGACATTGGTCGAAGGGTACTAGTCAAGTGGGCAATTATTACAGGTGAATAAGGGCACTCATACACTTACAAGAAAGAAAAAGGGGCACTAATTATTCGAAAGCGCCGCCTCTGCCAGCATTCGATATAAAATGCACAGAGACTCGGAAATATAAATACAGTTGAAGGTATAACATTTAGTTGAAGAGCGAACCACTCGAAAGATATGAGTCATAGTTCTTGGATTTTGGTTCCTTGAAGTTAACTCTCTGGGGTGAACAATGTTTATATAAAAAAGATAATGGGGTCACTGTCTAGGGATAATGGGGTTCTGTTTTAGATCATGGAAGTGGGGGAAGGTAAAAGCAGGGGCGGATCTAGCCGGCGGTAAGGGGGGGGGGGGGCAAAGAGGGGGCCCAATTCGTGAGAAAACATTTAGTGGCAAAACAGCCAGCTGGTGAATAAACGGGATAGGGGGGGGGGGGGGTACTATTTTGTTTTGCCCACACAATTTGAAAATCGCGCCGACCTATATCTTCGCTCGGGGGGGGGGGGGGGGGGGGGGAGTAGTAAGCACTAATTTGTTTTTGTTTTGTACTCGACGAAGAGAGATGAGGGAAAGTGCCCACTGTTTTTGTCTCGCCTGCGTAGCAAAAAAGCGAGTTATAGGCGCCGCTTTTTCGGTGACGGCGGCGACGGCAGCGGCGTCAACATCAACAACTTAACCTAAGGTTAAGTTTTTGAATTGTTGATATAATTTTGAAAGTATAAGTCCTTAGTCAATGAAACTTGGACTATAGGGTAATCAAGTATCCCCAATCATACAACATGTACATAACAATTACTCCATGCTTTTATAGGTTTATAGTTTAAAAAAAAAAATGACGATAGTGGTTTATTCCGAAGATCCAGAAGGCTTTTGTGTGCCTTCTTCCGCATTGTTCGTAAAATAAATCGAATGATTAATATTCTTTCATCAAAAATGGATTAGTAGTTATATATTGGCGTCTGCATGGGCGGGATTTCTTCATGAAGGGGCTTTTGGGGGGGGGGGGGGGTTCCTGAAAAGGCTCGTATAACAAAAGAAAAAAAATCTACCAGTATTGACTTTAAACACCGGACTTATTCAGAAAGCGGGGAGGGGGGGGGGGGTGCTGGGAACACGTGTATGCGTACCCTAAATAACATTGAGTGCAGGTGCGTACGCAGGGGGGGGGGGTTAACCCCCCCTTGAGTTTTTTTTTTTGGGGGGGGGAAAACCCTCCCCCCTTTTGATTTTTTTTTGGCCCGATTTTAAACCCCCCCCCTCCTCGAAAAAATCCTGCGTACGCCACTGACTGAGTGGGGGGGGGGGGGGGTGGCAGTAGCTTGCTTGAGGCAAGCACGTAGTACTCCTCCACCTCTCCCCCAATCGAATGGCTAAAAGAAATAGCTTATGTGAGGATTTAAGGCGTAGGCCTACGCGGTGAAAGAATTAAAGGAAGATGGGGAGTTCGATCGCGGCAATAAGACGAGAAGATACTTCCCTCATCCCTCTTCTGACTGGATTCACTCGCTGACCGTGAAACTCAGAATGTACCTAGTAAAACCATCCCCATACCACCCCCGAAACAAGTGCCCCCCCCCCCCCCGATCGCCTGCTATGTACACACGCCCATCACTATCGGTCAACATGGCGGCACTGGAGGTCCATGCAAGACAAGTAGCGATCATCAAGGACATCGCAATGCGCAAGTAAACACGCAGGCCACATGACGGCGGGATCTTCAAATTGGACGGACAGTACAGATTACAGGGCTGTACATAAAGCACGATCGAAAGAACGACTCTCTATCTATGGACATTCCTACAGCTATGAGAATCATTGCCCCGAATTTCCTTTAGCCTTCCTTGCATTGCCCAACGAAGAGACAACGTTATAGACATAATAATAGAGGATTTCGCGTAAAGGACGGACAGCTGCTGTATTATGAAAGACGTACGTCTAGCATGTTGATGGGATTTCCGCTATGCTGTTCGAAAAGACCGCCTTCAAGTCACCGTGACTGAAGCCCCGTGAAAGTCAGCGGAGGAGAGTGGCGAAAGACCGGACTCGAGAAGCCAGCGTGTCCACTACAGCGCGGATTGCTAACGTGCAGTGAATTGAGCTGAAGAGAAGAAGTGTGAGTACGATATCTCTTAATAAACGTGTTATCTTAAGTTATTAGCATCACCATATCAGAGACCGATGCCTTGAGTACCCCCTCCCCCTTGTTGATGCTTCCCTGTACGTCTGGGCCATTACCACTCATTTTTATCATCTTGATTCTTGTCTCCATCGTAACATCAGCGCTTAATCACTATCACGTATCGACATTTATATCATCAAAATCGTAATAATCAACGTCATTATCATCATCACCGGGCATCGTCACCATCTTCTTCATCATGTTGTATTATTTGTATAAACTTTTTATTGGAAAAGTAAATGGGAAATAAATTGTACAATATTTCGAGTAATATAATTTATTTTCATCCCTGTATTATAATTCGGAAGAAACATGCAGTAGTATGTTGATTTGTGTCATTCCTTGTAATTGTTATCTTTACAGTTTACACTCAATTATCTATGTTACATTATAATTTTGAACTTTGTTATCCTGTGTATAACAACATTGAGAATGATCCTTTTGTTTGGATTGAAATGAATAAAATTTGAGTTTGGATTTGAATGAAATCATTACCATTGTGATCACTGGCGTACTATGTGTGTGGGGGGGGGGGGGGGGCAAACGTGGTTTATTTCTAATTCGATACCAGTAGTTTTACCAATGTTGCTGAAATGACATGATTTTCCTCGATGTTTCAACCTTTTTGTATTCCCAAATTTACAGTAAGTTAATTAATTGCCTAAATCCCCTAGCTTCCGGAGCTCTACCCCATGGACCCCACCTAGGGCCCTAGGGTAGCCCCTGTATACTCATCTGACCGTAATTTAATGCCTACAATTCCAGAGCTTCTGGGAGCTCCGCCCCCTGGACCCCACGCCAATTAGTGACCTGCCAGTGTCACAAATATGGTATCACAATATGATCATCTGACTGTCTTCTTCTTCAGTCAGGTGGCGCTAGCTGCGCTGCTGTGGCCATCACAAGTTTACGCCATCCTTCTCTGTCAGCTGTTGCTCTCGTTGCCTCTGACAGCTTTTTTCCTGTCCATATGTGGATGTTTTTTAACCAGGAAATGGCAGGTCTACCTCTTCTTCGCCTGGCTTCCACTGTTCCTGTTATAAGGGACTTTCCAAGACCATCTCTCCTTACTACATGGCCAAAAAACTGCAATTTCCTTCTGACAATACTCTTTCTGAGCAACATCTCTGTAACCAGCTTGTCCAGTACCCATCGGTTTGTTCTTCTGTCTGTCCACGGAACCCTCAGTATTCACCGATACACCCACATTTCAAACGCATCTACTCTCTTTTCATCTCTTTTGGTGATGGCCCATGTCTCACTTCCGTATATCAATGGGAAATATAGATGTCAGTGCTATCTTTAACTTTAAACTGTTATTTATTCCCCGGCTTCTACCGATATTCACCATTTTCTGAGTTGCATTCCTTGCTATTGCTAATCTCCTTTTGATTTCTTTCTCACTTGATCCTTTAGCGCTAACCAGTGATCCCAGGTAAATGAAATCCTGGACTTCAGCAATTTTCTCTCCATCCAGAATAAAATCAGCAAAATCTCTTTGATTCCTGTCTTTTACTAATATCTTTGAGAGTAATTCAAATTAAGTCGACAGTCGTGAGTCGTGTGCGTGGGCTAACTCGTGAAGATTTGTTTTGTTCTTTACAAAATTATACACAACTTTTTATGAAAGTATTTTCGTAAAATAATAGTAGACCAGTCAAACAAGAAAAAAAAAAGGCTCTAGAAAAAAACCAATGGCAATCTTGGGGGTAATGCATGTCACCCGTTTTAAAAGTCATGCAAAATCAATAACATACGGCTCGAAGCCAAGCACATTTTGGAATTGATGGAAAGTTCAAAATCATGATTTTTCATTTCTTGACCGAATATGTATCTGATAAAAACCTTCCAATTGATATAACTTTCACTATAAATTTTGAAATAATAACCTGTTTAATATTAATTTGAAAGTTGGATATCACACACGTATGTATGACGTAATGAAACATAAAGGTCAGAACATGTGGTTATAAAACTAATTATTTCAAAGTTGTGTACACACATAAATCTGTCCATTGAAACTATTTTTTCTTGAGTGAACATACAATAACTGTTGGTATGCCACACAGATAAAAGAAATGATAAGATTATGTAATGGATAAGTAATTTTGTTATTCCAAATGAATTGATGTCTTTTTATATGATGCGCATTTTGAGTTGAAACAAACTATACATGTATCGTATGTCTCCTCATCCATTCGACTCTATAATGCTGACGATGCCCTCCTATGCAGACCAATCAATTCCCATGATGACATTGAGTTCCTACACAGAGATCTCGCACATGTTCAGGAATTGGAGAGGAAAATTGGCTCATGTCCTTTTATGTTGACAAATGTGAGGTGCTGAGGATTTCAAACAAGAGAAAACCCATCATCGGAGCATCCTCTTATTACATCCAAGGGACGACCCTCCGCACTCTTGACGAAGTAAAGTACCTTGGAGTCATCCTCCAACGAAACCTCAACTGGAAACACCATGTCCACTCCATCTGCATGAAGAGTTACAGCACACTTGTCTTCCTTCAACGCAACCTGAGGAAATGCCCTGCCAGCATAAAGGAGCGAGCATACAAGACCTATGTCCGCCCAATTGTTGAGTACTCTTCTTCTTCTGTCTGGGACCCTCATACCAAAGAGCTCATCTCTAAGATTGAAATGGTCCAACGACGTGCGGCCAGATTTGTTAAGGCTGATTACAACCAACAGAGCAGTGTCACAGTAATGCTGAAAGATCTACAGTGGCAGTCTCTCCAATAACGTCGAGCTCACAGCAAGGTCATCATGCTGTACAAAATCGTCCATGGAGTAATCGCCATTCCAGCTGCGCCGCCTTTCCTGTACCCTTCTTCCGACCGAATCAGAGGCAGCACCTGCAATTCAAACAACAACACTGTAGAATCCTTTCCTACCAGTACAGCTTCTTCCCCAGTTCTATCTGCTTGTGGAATGTCCTGCCTGCAACAGTGGTTTCGGCTCCGTCTACCGAGTCTTTCCGGAGCCGTCTCTCCAGTTGAGATGCATCTGTTTACTTGCACTGTAGCTTAGTTCTTTGTTACTGCACTCAATGTCATGTGTTCTTGAGATTGCTGCCCCAGCAATTAAGTACGACTATATTCTACAAAGAGGACTGTACAGAGAAAAAAAAAGAGAAGACGAGAGAGAGAGAGAGGGGAAAAAGAAGGGATTACTGCGTATTTCTGTAACGAAACTCTAACCGTTATGAAAATCTTCTCATACAGGTCATTACAAATCCAATCTACTCCATGATAAAGTCCACATGATCACTACTCTACGACAAAATAGTTTTCAGTTTTATACTTACCAGGGTTAACCCAGCACAACTTTGTTTCCCTCTAGTGTTCACATCCAACTAAGCTTAAAGGAGCTACACAAAGAAAATTCACTAACAACTCATAATTAGAACAAATTACATATGGATGGAAAGATTTTCTCTTGAAAAACACGAACAATTTGCTGAGAAATCATATAGATATCATGGAAAGGCGTAAAATGCAATTTTCAAGACCCTCCTTAGACCCCGAACGCCCCTGAACGTAAGTCAAACACACAAGCGTAGCGAGCTCTAAATAGTGACGTCACACACTGGACGAACAGCTCAGTGCCGTGTAGCAGTATGCAGCTAGCCAGCCGTGTCCCGTTTGTGACGTCACACATATTGACGCTCTACAAAGGACCGCTGAAGGCAGAAAATCTGGATCTCGAAACTAACATTTTTGAGAGTTGATTACTGCGGGCCCCAAACATATTTTGAAGAGAAGAGTGGTTGTATTTGATCGGCAAGGCTTCCCCTTCGCAATGATATGAGTTTTGCATCTATTCAAAACACTTTTGATTCTTCGTGTGGCTACTTTAAATGTTTATTCTATTAGCTACATTGTAAGAAATTGTTTGTATTTTCTTTCTCAGGTGGAAATAAAATTTGAAGGAAACTCAAGGTATTGAAAAATTTATTTACGCCAATAAATTAACATACATCGTCGGATTGCAAACAATAGGTACGCATGGACCATAAAGTTACGCGGAGGCAAACCTATCGTCCAAAGAATGTCGTCAATAATAATTTATCTCTTGTTCGATATAATATTTTATGTAATAAATCCTTATTGTGTTGAATTAATTTTCAAACCTTTAGTGGATCGGTAGAACGTTAAGTTCAACAACAGACTATATAACAAAAGCCTTTCACAGAACTATAGAGTGGTGAAGTGTGACGTCATCAAAAATCTATTTTTAGAATTTTTTCTTCATATTCCGAAAGAACATCAAAAATAATGTCCAAATGTCGAAAACCAATTGCATATGTTAAGTATTGGCTGAGATATGACCATCTGAATGAATATATGTCCTATGGGAACTCAGTGTTATATGCTCTGGCTCCTAACCATTAGGAGCCAGAGCATATAACACTGAGTTCCTATGGGGAGTATATTTATTCAGATGGTCATATCTCAGCCAATACTTAACATATTCAATTGGTTTTCGAAATTTGGACATTATTTTTGATGTTCTTTCGGAATATGAAGAAAAAATTGAGAAATTCTAAAAATTGATTTTTATGACGTCACAGCTTCGGTACTCTATACTCTTTCACTGGTCACACCCATCCCGTAGCCTCCCACACACGATACCCAAGCGTGTGTTTTTGGGGTAAAAGCTAAAGAACAAGAAAAGAAAATCACAATGAAATCTGACTAAGCGGATTTTCATGTTATTTGAGTGATGAAGTCTAGAATTCAATAGGGAGAACATATTTGCATAGACGACTTTCGTCAAAGTTTTGTTTCCGTTTGCATTATGCAATCTTATAGCATTGACGACTTTCGTCAATGCCTTGTTCTTCTTCGCGTTTATCTTTTGCCAAAAAACCCATTCATCATGATTTTGCACGCAGTGCTTGTATTCCGATCTAGGTCTTTTCCTCCCGCCCGATTCCTTTCAAATTTCGTAGGCGTAATAAACGTCATCCAATCTAGGTCACCTGACTCTTCGTTTTTCGAAATCACTCATGTGTCACGTTCAGGCGTCATTTTGTTCTTTGCTGGTCCATTTTAACTCTTAAGGCCTTTCTTACTTCCTTCATATCTCCACTATCCTTGATGCTACAAACTTCTAACAAATTCCTCTAGAAAGTCTTAAGAGATGTTCTTAAAAAAAAAATCTTCAACGTATAACCAAGGAGTTTTAAGAGCTTGAGTCCCAAATGGAAACCAATTTTTCCAAGCAGCTGCCGTTTTCTAAGGGTGCACAATAAAATCTGTGCTGTTACCTTTGATGTCCGAGGTTCGAAGCCGCCAATATCATTGGAAAGCTTGAGCTGTGATTTTGTTCACAAAAAAATATCGTTAAAGGTAATACAAAGTTTGGTATGGGGTCATGAATTTGGTTCAAATGAACATATTGGAAGCTTATGCGATCCTACAATATTCAGTGATCGTTGTCGCGGTCAAAATCGAGTCTAAAGTTATGAAATTGTAAATAATAAACTCTTTATGTTGTATAGCTCCCTCTCAAGGTCAAGATATTAAATAAGCTATAAAACAATGTTTCTTGACTAAAATCGACCGATTAGCTATTCCCGTTTGGAAATTAAATATCTGACAACTACATATTATGAGATTTTAATGGGCGCAGCTACCATTGTTCCGCCGTAGGCGCTATTTTAAATTTATAAAAATTTACCAGGAGCACCGGTAAATTTTTATATTTAATTTTTCTCGAAAGCAGAAGTATTTTAGGTGCTAAATTTTCTAGTGCTTATAATACATCCACAGGGGCATCCAAATATATCAAAATTGTAAAGAATCACTATCCACCCAATTTTCTAAACTTCCCAAAACGATTATTACCTTAACTCTTATCCTGCCATGAGACTGCTAGCGCGCTATTGTTATAGTGCCATGTGCACGCGAGCGTGCTATCGATTGAAAGCCACGTTCATGCTAGCGAGCCACCGCTACGGTGCTTTGTGCGCGCTAGCGCGCAGATGTAATAACAGTTATTGTTCATGCCCATTGCACCGTGCTGAGTGCTTTTGCAGCGCTATTGAAAGTACCATCGCGTGCATCAGATTATCGGCTTTGGATTACGCGTCTTTGTATACAACAGTCAGATTGGATTTTCTCAAGTAATTCAGCGATTTTGTTGTTGTAAAGATTTAAATAACACGCACTTGAACCAACCTTAAAATTAACTTGGCACGCAGGAGATTAGCGCTGTGGCACAATAGGAATTAGCACTGTGGCACTGGGTGCATTGTATGGGTGGCAGCTTAAGAGTTAATTGCCCATGATATTGAACCTCATAAACATCCACACAAAAAAAAACTACCTTTGTTCCAAATAATGAACAGAGTAGATATACATTTCATGAAATGCTTTTACTACTTTTTCATGTTGCTTCTGTTTAAAATCTGATGTAAAATTTGTAAAGATTTCACTTTTTGATTGATTGATTCGAATTAATTCCATCTCATATATCAATTGTTAGCACAATAATGAACATAGGTGACAAAGTAAGTTCAAAATAATGAAATGAAACAGAAACCTACTGGAAAGCATAGCTTCTTTTGTAGGTTCCCAAGAATAAATATAATATGAACATTATTTTATTTAAACCAACAAGGGAAAATTCTAACAGATGATCAAATATGAATACAAAAGCCCAATTGTGACAAGAAATTTGCTTACATTGTATAATAGCAGTTTTAATTTGTGAAAAAAATAACATGTTACCATCCTAAGACCTGCAATTTGACACTTTTCCGATTACTTCCGGCTAACGGAAGTAAGAAGCGAACTTGTTCATGTACAGTTCTTTATGATGTTAAATGTCAGATTAGTGCCTACACGTGCCCAGTCGAGTAATTTTGATTAATATTTTAGGAAATCTTGCTCAATTTCCTTTCGCTTCCTCCTGTAAAGGTCAGGACTGGTTACAGTTCTCCCACAGATATACATTCTCGATTGAATAATAAGAGAACGGTTATAAAGTATAATATTATTACTTGATAATAAGCCCACTGTGTAAAAGAGACCAAGCGCGATTCCCAGATCAGCCGAATCCATCTGAATGGACTGTATTAGAGGTGTCCAAAGAGGATTCCCAGGGCCTTGACTTGGGGGATCGTGTTTGACCATGTAAGTAATATGATGCACAACATTTTCAATTTTGAAAATAAAAATTGTTGGATATTTCACAAAATACATGTAGGTTGGATAAAGAGTCCATTCCATCCTGAATAGTCTGAGATTTAACCACCAAAA
The DNA here is from genome assembly GCA_035222895.1 of Strongylocentrotus droebachiensis. Taxonomy (NCBI): domain Eukaryota; kingdom Metazoa; phylum Echinodermata; class Echinoidea; order Camarodonta; family Strongylocentrotidae; genus Strongylocentrotus; species Strongylocentrotus droebachiensis. Next base: position 45,249 of record JAVYIG010006743.1, on the reverse strand, counting down.
CGTGATTATAATGCAATGAATTTATTAATTGTGAAGAAAATGATGGATAAATGCAGCATATATGCATGTATTTTTGGGGTAAGTGTGGAAGAAATATTGCGAGTTATTAAGTCCCCAGAATTGCTTAAAGATAAAGTTGAGTTCTTGTCATGCGATTGCATTGTGAAAGAAACGATGTGGAATGGATTATGTAGAATATAAGTATTGATGTGTACTGCAAGGTTCTGCAATCCTTAAAATGATTAGAAATTTGGCCTAGTGTTGGGAAGTAACAAGCACTGTACACAGAAGGATGGGGGAACTACACAAACATGTGGCATAAAAGGAGGCCCGATTTGTAAGCTGTTACATGTCATATTTAGAATAATGAAGGCATTTGAAAAGCCATGCTTTCAGGGGAGTTTCTCTCTGGTTTTCTTCCACACTCGCATAATAACAATGCTTGAAGTTTTTGCAAGAAATAAAATGAGCACATCCTGAATGGGTTTAAGAACGAGTCCCCACCCCCATCATCAAAATTTGAAGAAAAAAAAAAGAGATTAAAAACTCCAAAAATGTACTAGAATTTCCGAACCTCGAAGCTAACCCTTGAAATTTGTGCTGCTCTTATTAATTTACTTTTCTTGATTGATTCTCTCTCTCTCTCTCTCTCACTATGGCATTTTTTTCTAGAACAAAGGGTTGTCTTAGGAACCACTTCTCTCTTTACTGATAGGGTCCAGGGCAGGCCCGTAGCCACGATGGGGGGGGGGGGGGGGGGGGGGGGGCACGTGCCCCCAATTTTTCCAAGATCGTATGAACTTTTTTAGACCCCTTCCCAGGACGTCGATCAATGGCATGTATGCGCCCCCCCCCAAACATCAAACTCTGGCTACAGCCCTGGTCCAGGGCGGGGCCCGCCGTATAGGGCCCCTGTAGGGGCAGGGGCAGGGGCAGATCCTTACCGGGGGTCAAGGAGTTGGAGCCTTCGGAAGTTCTTCAGGTTTTAGCCATTCAATAAACCTTCAAGATAGCCGTCGCGAGCCATACAAATTGTTATTTCACAAAATCCCCATTTTTTCAGGGTATAATATTTTTCGTCATTTTGTCTCTCTTTCTCCTCTCTTCATCTGTTTTACCTCCTTTTTATTTCTTGTCTCTTTTTTCTTTTGTCGCTCCCTCTTCCTCCTTTTTCTGGCTTCCAAGGACAGGGCTTTATGTAGAAAAATCAGAGCTAGTGCATTTCCCTTTACAAATCGCTGTAGCAATAATGAAAGCGCGTCACTAGCGTTGTAGTCGAGGAAAATTTTATCGAAACGCAGGAATTAAGCAGGACTTAGTTCAGCTTCCATTAAAGTGACAGGAAAATACTTTTTTAACACTGTTATTAAACAGTTCGTCCCAGAAAAAAACGAAACCGAGAATTATCGATGTTTTATCATAACTTGATCACAATTGTAATTAATAAATAACACATATTTGCAAAGCTTAGATCCTCTTTCATTTGATGCAATTCATATGATGCATAATTCACGCATGAGTGATTAGAAACAATTTGAAGAGAGGGTACTAAAAAGTTATTTGGCGGGCGGTATCTGAATTCCAAAGAAAAAAAAAATCACATTTCTAGAAAGTTCCTTTTCTGCCCTTTCATATGACACCTCAATCAGGAAAAATGAACTAGGAATAACAAAGTTCTGTTTGTTTAAAGTGATGCTTGCATTTCCATAAGTTGATTAAACGAATTCGTTTTCACTGGCTGACTGCCATAGCAACAAATAGAGTTGACAAAAGACTGAACATCATTTCGTTGACGGTCAGCCGTACTTCAAGTCTTTCGTCTTTGTACATGGTTGATCGTCAACGAAACGCAGTGTAAAATATAGATTAAATACGATAATACCAATTCATCTCCACTTAAAAAAATACGGTGACTGTCAATTTATTAATTGATTAATAATAGCGATACACTGGCCGGCTGGTTGTGCGTATTATAGACAAGAAAAAGCACGAAAAAGCAAAACAAGTAATTTGAAGTAACCCAACATTCATTTGGCTGGAATAAAACGTAAAAGGCGCTATCTCGTTTCTTCAACGGCTGGTTCAAAATTATCGAATATTTGTGGGGCACCACAAATATAAGAAATGGTTATATTTATGGATATTTCTACCGTCCTTCAATCGATTTAGATCAAACAAAGATGATTTTTTCATTAAAATTCTATGTTCTTTAAAAAAATGACACTCAGTTTTTCATTGTCTCATAAAAACAAACAAATTTTATTTTTATTATCCCTATCAACTTTTTATTTTAGCACTTTTGCGAATTTCCAATCTCCCCAACTCTCTCACTCCACCACTAGCACCGTTCCAGGACATTAAGATTATATTTGTAAAAAAAGGAAAAAAAAGAAAAAGAACAAAATTGCGGCCTTTCGACTCAAGAGGGCGTTGTCCAATGAAGCCGTACGCAGAGCCACAAGCTCTGAAACCATAGACAAAAACGGATGCCTGTATGAAAGAGACTATAATTATAACTTTTGTTTTTGTCAAGAAATAGGTGCTAGGGCGAAAAGGGTTATCAATAATTCTAATTCCGTTAAAACATAGGTATCAACAGACCCGCTCTATGTTCATGATATTTGTGCATGCATTTTACTCAGTCTTTGAATGTATTTTCCTCTATAATTATATAGGCCTTTTTTTAAGGCCTATATATATGCCTAAGAATAATCCCCTTTGCGGTATTTTTTTATCCAGAAAAATGTTCCTAACATGAACAATCTCTACATTATCCATAATCTGGACCCGTACGCCTAAGTCGGTAACGAAGATTGATTTCGACAACTGAATTTAAAAAAAGTGTTCTGCCAGTTTTTCGAACTAGCGTGTCGAATAACAGTTAATGATGCATAAAGTTGACTAGGATATTTAGATCACATATTATTTCGTGAAATGTATTCCTCTAATGCTTTGAGCGCATGAGCAAAAATACAAAAAACACGCAAAAACACGCATTAGCAAACATAAAGTTATCGAACATATGCAGATCATTAATTAAATAATGGGACATTGAAACATGCACAAATTAGCGCATTATCCTAAATTATTGAGCTTTTGTCAGGATCTAATTTTTCTTTTACCAACTCTGGCACACAAATTATAGGAAGAGCGGCGTACTAAATTTGAAAGATTGTTTGATGCACTATTCCCAATATACAATCCTCATATGAAGTTAATAATTTACACTGACATTTTGCCGGTAATTAAATATTTTGTGATAGGCTAAGTGTGAAACTGGTGCCTGGCCTCCAAAATTCCCCGCAGTGAAAGCGCGGCTCGGAGAATAAAACTTCAAAACCAAGTGGAATGTTACACATCCCATTGCAACGCTTTAGTACTCACGGATGCGTTTGAATAAATTAAAAGAGCTTCCACTCCATTCTTTCACCTCCCTGTTTATACTACGCAGGGCGGATTTAGGGAGGGTGGTTAGGGGGTTCAACCCCCCTTAGGCGCCCCCAAAATGTCGGGGGCAAAATGATTTGTCTGTTGTGCCTTCACCCCCCCCCCCTCCCCCCGAAATACCGGACGGCACTTTTTTCAAATTTCGGGGGTGCAATTTTTTTTTATTTTTATTATTTTTTTAGTGCTCACTACCCCCCCCCTCCCCCGCTGAGCGAAATATTGTTCAGCGCGATCTTCAATTTTCGCCCCCCCCCCCCCTTAGCAAAAAGCTAGAGCCGCCCCTGCTACGTCGTACCCTATCACTATCCGTATATGCGTAGGCCTACTTAGTCTCTGTTTTCTGGTGCTATCAATGCCAAAACATTGTTCTGAAATATTCCGGGCTGCTTTACTTCAGGGATGGTCATGCAGGCTAATTTGATTACATAATTGACATTGAAGTTTTGTTAGACGATGTAGGTGTAACAGCGTTCCAAGAAACCTTGGAAACCGATTAAACGTCATGTACATTGCACTAAGGTACTAAATGATCTTCTGACCTTCTAATGATAATCTGGATTTATATAGCGATTAATACAGAATACCGTCTCTAAGCGCTCTACAGATTTTAATACTAAGGCCGCTGATTGGCAATAGGATCAACAAATACAAGAGGGCTAGTTCAGCATCCCAATAGCGTTTAATTATTCTGTTATAAAGCCGCTGCATTGTGCACGTACATTGCTTCTACGTTTCTTCAGGCTCCATCCCCTGCAGCGAACAATCTGGATGATCATGTCTGCCCTATACATTGCCATTACGGAATGTTGTTATTGAGAGGGTCGTTGCAGCCATTCCGGTTCGAGCTGGTTTGAGGCAGTTATTCTGGCATTCTGCCATGCAGGATGTGCGTCATCCGTCATCGTTGGTTAATTAAAGTAGTCCTACAATAATGTGTGCGGGTTGCGCGTGAGTGTGTATAATATATTCCGGAGAGTCGTTTATAAAAGGAATACAAGTATAAAAGGAATGATGAAAAGAATAATAATCCTTGAGTGTTCTTGTTTCACTAGCTAGTTATCGCTTTCGATGTTATTTCGTCAAAATACAGAAATATGATAATATATATGGCCAATTCTGCAGGTAATGGTGCTTTATATATATAGTGCTTATACATCCCCGGGTGATCAACGGATCCAAGGCCGGGAGACTAATAAAAAAAAGGTCTTGTGACTTTCTAGTTAAAAGCCTACCCCGGAGACCTGATATTTTGACCTGTAAAATGAAATGGATCTGTTGGACGTGTATAGTCGAAGGGATTATTGTTGATGGTTATATGCATGATGGGTGTACTGTGTGTGTGTGTTCATGCTGGTCATAAAGTGTACGTGGTGGATCGAGGGCCGATCTATACCTAGATCAGACCCATACAACTGTTGATGCCATAATGTTTGTAAGAAAATGGATGAGCTAAATTTGATCAAGCAGTATGGTATTTAGAGGCCAAGAGTCTGATCTTTATTACGTGAACAAAACACTGTGTCTTAATTGTCAAATACAAGTTATTGTATAGTGTGCATAATGTGCTCCGATCGTGATCGAGTTGCGACCGCTCAGTATACATTATTGATTGGAGGTACGTTGAGTGTGAATGCGTCATTAATAGTGACTCACTATAATGTAGTGACACAATTATTAAAGGTCGGGTGAAACCTAAATTTAATTTGATTCCTATTGATGTGCAGGGCTGCATACAACTTTTTTGTTATTCAAACATCTACATATATTTCATAGATTTTTAAATATTTCTTGAAATAATTTTCTCAGACCTGCTAATCTCCACCATAAAAAAATGCTCCACATCTCATTCCCTAAATGACATCTGTCAATCATCACGATGAGCTAACAAGAAAAAGTGGTATGTATACTTCCCCCAACTCAGCACATGCATGCTCACAAAAGAACTTGGCTTGCAGTTGCATACAATATACCTCCACATTACCTTTCTTTTCTTGGTCATGCACGTCTGTAATAGCACGTCTGTAATAGCAAATCCTTTGTTGGTAATGTATGGTCTATTGTATATAGGTGATCAGGTCTGGGGTTATCGACTAATGATTGACAGATGCATAGGCGCCGGAAGTGGGGGGCAGGGGGGCAGTTGCCCCCCAGTCAAAAAAAGTGGGGGGCAAAACGCATTTTTACCCCCAAAAACGCCCCCCCCCCCCCCTCCAAAAAAAAAAAAAAGCAGTAAAGGAATAAACACGGTTTGTATTTTTAACCCAAAAGAACATTACAATAATAAAAACCTGAATTAAATCACATATACCATTCCATTCAAAGAAAAGGAAAGTTCACAGGAAATAAATGTCATAAACATTGCACATGCTACCTATACGGTTTATAATAGCGATACGCGCATATCGTGGACATATTGTGCGAGAAAGGGAAAGCGTGTCTTTTTGTTTGGTTTTGTTATAGGGGTGAGAAGACATGAGCCCCTGAACGCTGGCGTACTGATGGGGGGGGGGGGGGTATACCTGTACGATACCAGTGATTTACAAATGTTGCTGTTATGACATGATTTTCCGGTATTTTTTCTCCATTTTTTTGTAAGTCATACCTTTTTATGCGTTTGTTGGAAAATAAGAAATTCCTAAATTACAGTCGGGCGAAAAATACGCTTATTTAGAAGCCTTTATGTCATGGTCTGCAAAGTGGCTGGGCTCGAGCCCCCCCCCCCCCCCGTCACTTTTTGAAAAAGTGTGTTAAAGAGAAAAAGAAAGAAAGACGGAGAGAAAAAATAAGTGACCTACCAGTGTCACAAATAAGGTATACAAAATGCTCATCTGACCGTAATTAAACACCTAAAATCCCTGAGCTTCCGGGGGCTCTACCCCCTGGACCCCACCAAGGGCCCTAAGGCGGCCCCTGGATGCTCATCTGACCGTAATTAAATACCTAAAACCCCTGAGCTTCCGGGGGCCCTGCCCCCTGTACCACTCCAAGGGCCCTAGGGCGGCCCCTGGATGCTCATCTGACCGTAATTAAATACATAAAAACCCCTGAACTTCCAGGGCCTCTACCCCCTGGACCCCACCAAGGGCCCTAAGGAGGCCCCTGGATGCTCATCTGACCGTAATTAAATACCTAAAACCCCTGAGCTTCCGGGGGCCCTGCCCCCTGGACCCCTCCAAGGGCCCTAGGGCGGCCCCTGGATGCTCATCTGACCGTAATTAAATACATAAAAACCCCTGAACTTCCAGGGCCTCTACCCCCTGGACCCCACCAAGGGCCCTAAGGAGGCCCCTGGATGCTCATCTGACCGTAATTAAATACCTAAAACCCCTGAGCTTCCGGGGGCCCTGCCCCCTGGACCCCTCCAAGGGCCCTAGGGCGGCCCCTGGATGCTCATCTGACCGTAATTAAATACCTAAAAACCCTGAGCTTCCGGGGGCTCTGCCCCCTGGACCCCACCAAGGGCTCTAAGGCGGGCCCCTGGATGCTCATCTGACCGAAATTAAACACCTAAAACCCCTGAGATTCCGGGGCTCTGCCCCCTGGACCCCACCAAGGGCCCTATTGGGCGGGCCCCTGGATGCTCATCTGACCATAATTAAATACCTAAAACCCCTGAGCTCCTGGGGACTCTGTCCCCTGGACCCCACCAAGGGCCCTAAGGCGGGCCCCTGGATGCTCATCTGACCGTAATTAAATACCTAAAACCCCTGAGCTTCCGGGGGCCCTGCCCCCTGTACCACTCCAAGGGCCCTAGGGCGGCCCCTGGATGCTCATCTGACCGTAATTAAATACATAAAAACCCCTGAACTTCCAGGGCCTCTACCCCCTGGACCCCACCAAGGGCCCTAAGGAGGCCCCTGGATGCTCATCTGACCGTAATTAAATACCTAAAACCCCTGAGCTTCCGGGGGCCCTGCCCCCTGGACCCCTCCAAGGGCCCTAGGGCGGCCCCTGGATGCTCATCTGACCGTAATTAAATACATAAAAACCCCTGAACTTCCAGGGCCTCTACCCCCTGGACCCCACCAAGGGCCCTAAGGAGGCCCCTGGATGCTCATCTGACCGTAATTAAATACCTAAAACCCCTGAGCTTCCGGGGGCCCTGCCCCCTGGACCCCTCCAAGGGCCCTAGGGCGGCCCCTGGATGCTCATCTGACCGTAATTAAATACCTAAAAACCCTGAGCTTCCGGGGGCTCTGCCCCCTGGACCCCACCAAGGGCTCTAAGGCGGGCCCCTGGATGCTCATCTGACCGTAATTAAATACATAAAAACCCCTGAACTTCCAGGGCCTCTACCCCCTGGACCCCACCAAGGGCCCTAAGGAGGCCCCTGGATGCTCATCTGACCGTAATTAAATACCTAAAACCCCTGAGCTTCCGGGGGCCCTGCCCCCTGGACCCCTCCAAGGGCCCTAGGGCGGCCCCTGGATGCTCATCTGACCGTAATTAAATACCTAAAAACCCTGAGCTTCCGGGGGCTCTGCCCCCTGGACCCCACCAAGGGCTCTAAGGCGGGCCCCTGGATGCTCATCTGACCGAAATTAAACACCTAAAACCCCTGAGATTCCGGGGCTCTGCCCCCTGGACCCCACCAAGGGCCCTATTGGGCGGGCCCCTGGATGCTCATCTGACCATAATTAAATACCTAAAACCCCTGAGCTCCTGGGGACTCTGTCCCCTGGACCCCACCAAGGGCCCTAAGGCGGGCCCCTGGATGCTCATCTGACCGTAATTAAATACCAAAAAACCCTGAGCTTCCGGGGGCCCTGCCCCCTGGACCCCACCAAGGGCCCTAGGGCGGCCCCTGAATGCTCATCTGACCGTAGTTAAATATTAAAACCTCTGAGCTTCTGGAGGCTCCCCCCCCCCCCTCTGGAACACGTCAATGGACTCAAAGAGGCCCCTGGATGCTCATCTAACCGTAATTAAATACCTAAAATCCCTGAGCTTCTGGGGGCTCAGCCCCTTGACCCCTGCCGAGGCTCATATGCCCTGGACCCCACGCCAATTTACGTTATACCTGATCGTTAATACTCCACTTTGAAAACGTTCCGCGGGACCTGCATGTAACGTGTAAGACTGGTGGTGATGCAGATTTTTCGTCTGCCCCCCCACCCCCCCCCCCCTCCGAACGTTTTTCTCATTACGTCACTGCCCTTGGAAGGTGAGCCCCCTGGAATGTTTGCCCCCCCCCCAATCCCAAACTGCTTCCGGCGCGCCTGGACAGATGTCATTTTGGGAATGAGATCTGGAGCATTCTTTTAAGGTGGAGCTTTGCAGGTCTGAACAAATTATCTTCAACATTTTAAAAAAATGTATGAAATATATTTAGTATGCAGCCCTGCACATCAACAGGAATCAAATTAAATTTTGATTTTACCCGACCTTTAAGGCTGTCGACACTAGTTTGGCAAGGAGGGATTAGACCTCCCTGCATGGTCACTGATTATCTCACCAAATCAGCTCTCAATTAACATCAGAAAAAGGGGATCATGGGGGACCAACGGGTACCGCTAAGGCATTGTTTGATATTGCCTAGAGGACGCACGTAGCTACAAGGAGTGCAGTACCGCATTAAAGATCAAGACCAGTTTTGGAAACGCCCCAATTTCAAAACATGAAATGGAAGCTCTTACCAATCATGTGAAAGAATATGTTTTGACTATTACATGATGATAACAAATTTGCCGGGAAACCACCTACTAATTGATATATTTGGTAAATTAGTTCATCTACATGGTCGATAAACGCACGTGTCGCGCACGTGTGCGTATAGTCCCATTACTCCCATATACATCTTTATTTGTACAAAGTTGTAAATTTACGAAGACTGGGCCAAATTTCTTATAATATTGATGATTCCAACCTTGCAGTAAACACCAATACTTATATGCTAGTTGATCAACCTTTTCTGATCGATTCCACAACGTTTCTTTCACAATGCAATCGCATGACCATAACTGGTATTTACCTTTAAGGTATACTGTGGAAACGCGATCCTATTCAGCTGACAGCTACTAGCAAGTATATTTTGGGAGGAGGGTAACCAGGAGGCTTGCACATTTCTTAACCCAATTTGGCATGTCAATTTGGTACGCTCTACTCAACCTTTATTTTTTTGCTTGTCGGTTGTATATGTATTTTTAAATTCGTATCCTGGACGAGCCTCTGTGTTTTATGTCATAAATAAATAAGCCGGCAAAGCAGACGTGCACCTGCATTGATGTGACTGAATAACGGCTATCCAGTCTCCTTCAGAGACCCATGAGTATTATGGGCGTATACTATCATGATAGTTCGGCCCCTGCATGCCGGCCGGGTCCTCCTAACTTACCTGGGCTTAGGGTTCGGCTTGGCCACCTCCATCCAGTCTTTAAAGGTCCTATCTGCAGGTCAACAAAATGAAAACGTTCAATTCCAACGGCATTTGAAAGACAATACTTATTTAGAACTTCCCTCAAAACGAAAGGGTTTGAAAATGGCTTTTTGTGGAAAAAAAACGACCATTAGTTGTCGAATCGATATAAGTGATTGCAATCACCGAAGTAATAGTATGATTTTCAGACCCTTGTACCGACTGGTCTAACGTTTTGTGTTGCACAAAGATTCAATCAGTTTAATTTTGGCATTTATAAGAAGTGGGCTATTGATACAGGCAGCCTTTTCACACACAGCTAAAATTCTATAAACATGACTAGTATAAACGTGTTTCGAACGTGTTTAAACTAATCACGAGCCTTTCACACACAGAAATTTAGGTGCGATCGTTAATCGTTTCGTGATTAACTACTGCTCGTAAAATGCGCAGTAGTGCCATTGCGCATTGAAGGTCATGTCACATCAATCAAAGCGCACGCTCCATCCAGTTTAAACACGTCTGAAACACGTTTAAACACGAATAACCTTTCACACACAAAATGTCAAGCTCACTAGATACGAACTTCGTATCTGCAGCCTGCTTTTAGGCAGCCTTTTCACACACAGCTAAAATTCATCGTATCTAGAGATGATTAGAATCACTCAACAGTTTTAAACATGTTTATAGACAAAATTTCCCAGTGTGAACATCGTTTATACGATGTTGGGATAGATACGAAGTCGCGATCCATACGCCCCTAAAAGCAGGCTGCAGATACGAAGTTCGTATCTAGTGAGCTTGACATTTTGTGTGTGAAAGGTTATTCGTGTTTAAACGTGTTTCAGACGTGTTTAAACTGGATGGAGCGTGCGCTTTGATTGATGTGACATGACCTTCAATGCGCAGTGGCACTACTGCGCATTTTACGAGCAGTAGTTAATCACGAAACGATTAACGATCGCGCCGAAATGTCTGTGTGTGAAAGGCTCGTGATTAGTTTAAACACGTTTCAAACACGCTTATACTAATCATGTTTATAGAATTTTAGCTGTGTGTGAAAAGGCTGAGGGGCGTATGGATCGCGACTTCGTATCTATCCCAACATCGTATAAACGATGTTCACACTGGGAAATTTTGTCTATAAACATGTTTAAAACTGTTGAGTTAAACACAATGATTCTAATCATCTCTAGATACGATGAATTGTAGCTGTGTGTGAAAAGGCTGAGGGAAGTCTAGCAGGTAATCGAGTTTCCTTGCATAATTTGAATACAAGGACAATGCTGACGTTTAAATTTCACAGATAGGACATGTCATGACACGTTCACAATTCCTGCAAAGTTCTACAACAAAGTTGGCTGCAAAAGGGACATAGTATCTTTTAAGCTTTCCCCATAAGTGGTGTAGCTATATAGGGTCACATGGAGGGGCTGGCAAACATAAATAGAACGGGGACAAAAAAGCGAGAAAGAAAAGAGAGAAAGGAGAGGGATGAGAAATGAAGAAGCTTATTAAAACAACCTCCCCATGCGCCCCTATAGCCTAGTAGATTCGCATTTAGTTTTCAGATAAGAACGTACATCCAGGTGCCCCCTCAAGGGAATCACGCTACGCCGCCACTGTATTCCATGTTAGTCACACCGCGATCGATCCACGAGGAAACGAAACATGAAACTAAAATACTTTTCAAAACTTCTATACAATATAGCCAAGCTAGGCGGTGTCATTCATCGCTCTCCAAGCTACATTATTTGAATGACATCATGATCATCGTGTAAATCTGCATGCTTGACCTTGAGCCTGCCACATGCAGAATCATCCTGGATAAATCCGAGATAAATTATAATGCAATCTATCATTTATAACGATGTATTGTTGATTCCTCACGTAGCATGCATGGACACGTATAGAGCCCTATATTTAGAGCTTGCGTAATTCCTGTCATTCACAGGCCTATTACTAAAACGTCGCACCCTTTATAGTTATGCCCATAGGACTATAGAATCGTAGAGGAAACGATATCCCGTGATCAAAATATGTAACAGAAAAATGAACTAAGTATATGCATTGAATATTGCAATTGTAATAGTGTTTTTGATAACAAATGTAATAAGAGTAGTGAAATTTTTGGAAGTTCTCAATTTTTTCTTCATTTTCTGAAAGAGCATCAAAAGTAATATCCGAATGTCGAACAAAAATTGCATATATGCTAAGTATTGGCTGAGATATGACCATCTGAATAAATAGATTTCCTATAGGAACTTGGTGTTATATTGCTCTGGTTCATAACATTACGAAAATTCTAAAAATAGATTTTTTATGATGTCGCAGCTTCGGTACTCTATAGCCACTTTCCAAGTGCCACAATAGTTTAGGCCCTCATGATCGCAACCTCCTCATGATCGAAATTCCAATTGCGTCATGAATTTTTGTGTGGTATTTATTGAATTTATTTCTTAAAACTCTAATTCCTTTTCGTAAGTAACTTAAAAGCAAAGCATTTTTCCATTGTCCTTGTTTATACAAACTGAAACATGATTATAACAAAGCTTATTTTTGTCATTTGATAAACGAACATATATACAGCATAATGTATTGTTCATTACTTCACAATCTGTATGACTAAAATATATCACGATTACGTAATAGGAAAATATTACCGCACTACAGTTATTTCATTCCCCCAAAACTAGAACAAGCGTTGCTTTTTCAGATTAAAACTAAATGCAAAAAAAAAAAAAAAAATGAGTTTCATATCTCTCAAAATATTATCATACAGAATCAAAGTTTTTCTTTTATTAAAACACCCAATCTACCCTGAAACCAGCAGTAAACACGCGATGCCAAGTGGTCCGTCAAAGCTGCACCAGTCAATCATTGACGCAATTAAAGGTACTATGCCCCTTTTGCAGCCAACCTCAAATTCTGTAGAACTTTGCAGGAATTATGAATATGTCATGTATGTCCTATCTGTGAAATTTAAACGTTAGCAGTGTCCTAATATTCAAATAATGCAAAGAAACCCGTTAACTAGCTAGACTTCACTGTCAGACACTATTGAGTGACTGGCTGGCTTTTTCTTCTTCTTTGGTAATAACATACATAAAATGAGATGTAAAGGGTACATGAGTATTTGTCTACATCAATAACCCACTTCTTGTGATGGCCAAAATTAAACTGATTGAATCTTTGCGCAGCATAAAACGTATGACCATTCGGTACAATGGTCTGAAAATCAAGACTATTACTTATTGGCTCTATAGCTCCGAAGTCGATTTGACAACTAATAGTCGTTATTTTCCCACTTGAAGACTTTTTCAAGCCCCACTTTCTTTAGGGAAGTTCTAAATTAGTATTATCTTTCAAAAGCCGTTTGAATTTAACCTTTTCCTTTTTTGGGGGCCTGCAAATAAGATATAGTACCTTTAAGGCCCGTGTCATCAAGAATTGACGATGCGTACATGTGATTGATCGTAACAGGACATTTACCTCCGGACAACACCCGGAAACTACCCCCCCCCCCCCAAAGGAAACCAGCCCTCGAGGACAATTACCCCCAAGGACAATTAGCCCCTGTGGAAATTGCCCCCCCCCCCCGAGGACAATTACCCCGCCATCCCTGAAAAGTGACAATTACCCCCACCCCTGAAAATTACCCTCTATAGAGGACAATTACCCCAATCCGAAAATTACCCCCCTTGTTCAATAAAGAGAAAGTCTACCCTTACATAAGTTGGTTTTACTGTAAAGGCAATTAAAAAAAACCGGGGGTTATTGTCCTCGGGGTAATTGACCGGGGGGTATTGTCCAGGGGGTAATTGCCCTATAGCCGTGAATGATGATCAATATTATTGCCTCTCTGGCTACACCGGGTGTCAAATTATCTTCCACTCGATCTTTCATCCAAATTTGTCAAGACTTAAAAGATAAACTTGAGTTCTGGTAAATATAGAAAATTAATTCTTACAGAATCCAACGAAATTAACACTAAATGTTCAAGATAACAAAAAAACGGCATGTGCCAAACAATTTTGGAAGAAAATGTATAGTGGATGAGTAATGAGAATAGAAAGATACGGAAATCCGGGCATTAAAAGTAGGCCCGACACTATGTGCTAAACATAGGTTACTATGTGCAAATGGGACTGACAAAAACATTATATAATATACCAAAGATAATGCCCAGTAGGTTTTTGTTCGTTTGTGTTCATTTCTTATTTATCTACCACAGTATATAAACAATCCAGAATAAATCTTAGCAATTGTATCTCAAAGAACGATTCCCATACCAGAGCTCAAGATAAGCTTTAAAGGTACTATGAAATGCAGCAAATATGTTAATTTATTCGTTTTTATGTTTTTTAATATAATCCCATCCAAAATATCCCCGAAAAGAATCCCACTTCAAATGACCTATGCATGGGGACGCGGGATGCTGGCTCTTGAGTCCAGTGACTGCGTAGCGCGGCTAGCCTACTCATGTTAGGCATTTCATCATCTATTATTAGAGCTTATTATATGAACTTGACGAATCGAAGAAAGTAATAATGCAAGAATCGACTGCATGAACCATGCATCACAGTAGGATATGCCCTTGGCTAGAGTCTATAATCATATTCTCTCGAATGTTATTTCGATTGCTACCCTCCTCAGTCCTTGCAACATTAACTCACCAGTGGTCTTTGCCACTTCGTAGGAACCTGTCGCAGCTGGGACAAACCGGTTTAAACCAGCATACGAGACGCACCGACAGCCCGGCGCGGCATATTCGGCAGGCCCTACCCCGCATTCAAGAAATTGGCTCACTGTAAATGGGCATGCGATGTTTCAAGAAGGTAAAATGCGGTTCAAAGAAACGTGCATAAATACATCGAGTTTATAACTGACGGAGAACTGTTTGAAGCTGCTGAATAAGTCTTATTCCCTGATATACAGAGGAATAGGCTGTACTCGAAGAAAGGGAAAAAGTAACTTTAGGAGGACGCATCTCAGAACGTTATCTTCATCGCTTGATTGGCCGCATCATCTCGTTTGCATTGATCCGAGTACGTAAGTGAACATTTCGAAAAGGCCGGGGAAGAGTGAACGCTGTCATTAGGGGATTATGTCTGCCCTATGTAGCTGGAGGCCGTTAACGTCTCGAGTGCAGTGTCGTTTGTCAATGTTTGCGATTCAATCAATCATGCCCTCTGTCCGTGTGTGTGTGTGAGTGTAGTTATTTTGTTTATGGGAGCCAGCGGTGCCAGACATTTGAATGCATGGGCCCCTTCACAGCTGCCAGCCGCTATATAGGGTAAATTATGTGGCCTGGAATAATTAAATAAAAGTGTTTAATATCTCCAAATGATTCATAGGCACGCCTTCGAGTGATCCATAAGCCTAGTTTCCGTTCTTTTCTGACTGGGGCTCATTTGGGCAAGGCGAACTGGCCATGACTGCCACTGCTTATTCTCTACGATGTTTTTTGGTAGAGATCAGCTGCCCGATTAATGCGTGAATGAAACGGAAGTTCGGGGGGGGGGGGGGGGGGGCGTGCACTAGGACTTGGCCTCGTGTACATCACGCTTCCGCCTTGTGTATGGGCAGGCCTATCGTGACCGGACCTATCCTTGACCTTTTACAAGGCAAGTGAAGCTCGAGTTTTGTATTGATTTTTGAAATCTAGCTGCGGCCGTAAACTTAGGCTCCTATATTGCATGCACCGACTTCGTTCAACTTTTGTAACGGAGTTCATAATTTATGAATGCAGAAAGAAAAACGGAATGGGGAAAGCCTGAAATAAATGGGAACCAATAATATATAACAAACGTTAAAATTGGCAAATGTTCGGTTGATTTCATGATCATCACGGATACTGTTTGTCGTGTAGGCCTACTAAGATGTTACTACAAGGAAATCAAACCTTTCAAGAAAACTACTCTAAAGTAGAAACAGCAGAGAAGCAGACCGGTGAAAGTTTGAACAAAATCGGGCAAGTTGTTATCACTATAAGTATAATGGGAACCTCAAATTGGCTGAATGATCGGTTGTGTCACTGTACGTGATGCAGTGCGGGACAACTTTCCCATTTGCTCCAACAGACAAAATGACTTTATCACATTCGCCCCTCAAAATGTATGATTCAGGAGGGTTTATAATATTCTATCCATGATATATTTTGAGTATTACGTACCCGGCGCAGAGAGAAGGGCGTGACGATAAAAACAGTATACACATACGACAAACGGGAGAGTTGTCCGTGACTACGTTATCAATCCAATGACAAAATTGTAATTTTGAAATTTGTGTATTATATATCTCATATTTCAAACATTCATAACGCTCTTATCATTCGTCCACATTTATTTCATTTTTTGTTGTTGCTTGAGCTTATAACAAACTAAGGTTTGATCTTACCTTATTTTATGACTTGCATATGAACCTTCTCCCTTTGGGCACTTTACCCAAAATGTATCATGGATAGCATTATTATTTATCTTCTAAAAAGAATAGACCCTCCTGAGTAATGCATTTTGAAGAGAAAAAAAAATCACGTTTGGTAATTTTTTGTGTTGGAATAAATTAAAAAGTTGGCTGGTACTCCATCAAAGTGACATTACCTATTTAGCCAACTTGAAATGACCATGGTCTTAAAGTGATTACACACAACTTGACAAAATTCACATCTTTCATATTTTCTGTCCGATTTCATTCAAGTTTTCCAACTAAATGAATGCAAATATCTGGCAGATTTGAAATGAGTAACAATAGAATGATTGAGATCCCTCGATTCATAATTGTCTTTGGAGATTCCAAGCCGCCAAAGTATTGACAGAGCGAGGTCATTGAGAGATATGTAATATTGAAGTAGGCCCATAATCATGATGTGCAGTTTATTTTAAGAATTGAAAAGCACAATTAAAGGTACTATGTCCCTTTTGCAGCCAACCTCAAATGCTGTAGAACTTTGCAGGAATTATGAATATGTCATGTATGTCCTATATGTGAAATTTAAACGTTAGCAGTGTCCTCATATTCAAATTATGCAAGGAAACCCGTTTAATTTATAGACTTCACTGTCAGACACTATTGAGTCACTGACTGGCTTTTTTCTTCTTCTTTGCTAATAACATGAAAAGAGTTGCAAAGGGTACATGAGCATTTGTCTACATCAATAACCCACTTCTTGTGATGGCCAAGATTAAACCGATTGAATCTTTGCGCAGCATAAAACGTATGACCATTCGGTACAATTGTCTGAAAAAAAAGACTATTACTTTTGGGCTCTATAGCCCTAAAGTCGATTTGACAACTAATAGTCGTCATTTTCAAGCCCCACCTTTTTTAGGGGAGTTCTAAATTAGTATTATCTTTCAAATGCAGTTGGAATTTAACTTTTTCAATTTTTTGGCCTGCAAATGGGACAAAGTACCTTTAAGGGCTAAATGTGCAGTCGTAGTGAAATCATTTTAACAACTCAAAGCACCCTGCCTCAGAAAACGCATCCAAATCGTTATCTTGATATCTCAAAAAAAAAAATTTGAGGTACGGATGAAATTTTAAACTTGGCAAGTGAATGTATCACCATAGGAGACGATCTGATGAGATTTTGGGGTAAGGAGGTCAAAGGTCATCAATGAAATAACAGGCTCTAGCCTCGTCATCGCGATATCTCAAGAACTACTTGAGTTTTGAACGCCAAACTAGGTGATAGTGTATGAGGATATACACGAGCTGATAAGGTTTTTATGGCAATTAAATATAGGTAAAAGGTTTTTAAAATAGGTGCAACTCCATGAAATTCTGGGTATTAAAGGTGGTGTAGCGTGGCGAATACTTGTAAATGCCATCTACGACTTCTTTTGGACAACTTCACCTAAACGAATGGATTTGAGTAACGGTCAGCGCGCTAGCGTTCGCGAAACAGACCGAAGTTCTCCTCACGCTTAGGTTTCGCGTATGTTGCACGCACGTGAATACTGTGGTCGGTTCGTCCGTATATACCAGATTGGTCCTCAGTCAGGCCACGGGAAAGACACGTAGCCTCGTCATGCTACACCCCCTTTAAGTTAAACTTTATAATACGCATGATCGTAAAACGGAGGCGAAAAGGAACCCCTATAAAATGAGATCCTTTATGCCTAAAAACGAGTACAAACTGTGCTCTACATTAATGTTGCTCTATTTTGGCATGGAGTAGGCACACATATTCGCGATTTGTAAGTTCCTATTCAAAATAAATTACCCTTTCAGTTTTGTGAAATTTCTTGTTCTTTGAAACAATTTTCTTCCTTCATTCCGCGTTCATTTTAATATTTCTAAACATCCCCGAAAATATCTAAATAAAAATTGAACTGACACACCGGGGGACGTAATGTTCAAATTTTTAGAGTTATTTGGTCTGAGGGAAGAGGGGGATGTTGTTTTACTTTTCATGGAGTGTATCATCCATTTATGAATATTTACGCCGAATTCAAGTTACATTAACAAAATTAAATGGAAGCGAAAAAAGAGAAGAGAGAACAAAAATCGAGGCTGTTCAATTATTCCCATTTTGCAGAGATTCGCAGAAAGGCTGTCTACATAAATTCATAAATGATATTTTATGTAATAGCCTGATTAAAGGGACAAGGTAACATTGTTCAGACGAAAGAAAATAGTGCTAACCTAGTGGCTATAATGCAAGATGTACAATTAAGAATAATCTGAAAGTTTGAGTAAAAACAGACGATAATAATAATGATAACATGTGGGGAAAAATGATCTGATCGATTCCTGAATTCTCCCAACTACTTTATTTTAATTTAATTACATTTAAAGGGATTGTGAATCGTCACAAAGCAATGAATTGGCTCTAAATACCATTCCAAAAATTTAAGTGTGGACAGATTTTTTAAAGCCTATTTGATGTCTTATTTTCATGGAAAAACGGTTGGTCAACTTTAACGAATATCATAAATATCTTTGTGGTTTGAAAATTTGTTCAGGATTTTTTTTACATGTTAGAGGGTGAGTACGGTAGAAGGAATATAATAAGTAACATTTTATACACGAAAGATTATGCAGGTTTTTCATCAACCTTCAACAGTGCTACCGGGTTACTTCAATTTCCATATTATTTCAAGAGAACTCTTTGAGCCATGTAATCCAAACCCAGTATCAATGTGTAGCCTTCCCCCTTCTAGGGATAAACTACGCACCGATAAAGAACTTGGGGTAAGTAAGTCAAAGGTCAACCAGTGATAAGTATGGGTTTTCAGTCTTTTATACGAATCAAAGTCTCATAAAAACCTAGATGTATATGAACTATACTGAGAGCATCGTATGGAGGTAAAGACAACCGAGTTTAGAAACAGGTCAGAGTTATTGTGGTGGGAAACATGGTTGGGGTTGTGTGGTATATGATAATAGGGACTTTTAGATTCGCACGAAGACAATAGGTCTATGCTACGATCGACGTCCTTTTAATGCACTGCCTTGAATGGACGCCTCTCGTATCAGTCCACGCACATCTAAAAGTCCCCATTGTGTAGGTGTTGAATCGCGACATGAAAGAACTCTTTGAGCCATGTAATCCAAACTTAGTAACAATGTGTAGCCTTCCTACGCACCGATAAAGAACTTGGGGTAAGTAAGTCAAAGGTCAACCAGTGATAAGTATGAGTTTTCACTCATAAAAACCTGGATGTAAATGTACTATACTGACAGCATCGTATGTAGGTAAAGACAACCGAGTTTGGAGACAGGTCAGAGTTATTGTGGCGGGAAACATTGTTGGGGTTGTGTGGTAGATGATGATGTGTAGGTGTCGATTCGTGACATGAAAGATTAAAGGTACCACTCAAAACCAGTTTGAAATGGTTAATCTTACATACTGTAGAAATCGTCATGCCAGACAAATTTTCTGCTGCAAAGGGTCCAACAGACACTAAAAAGGGGGCCCAAAATTGCCATAATCAAATGAACGAGGCAACAATTCAAAGTGCTGTAACCAAACGTTTAACCGTCCGGTATCCGACCGCCGATGGCGGATTCCGTTTTCAATTGGACGGTTTCGGTTAAACGAAAAAAAAAAAAAAAAAAAAAAAAAAAAAAAAAAAAAAATCGTTTTTTTTTTTTTTTTTTTAAAGTTTCGATTTATGCCCCTCCACCTGGCAATGTCTCCCAGCTCAGTAATCTGTTTTTTGACTCACCACTCCGAAACTAAAACAACACTCCAATTTGTCTGTCATCTTCAATATGTACTTTATAATAAAAATTCATCCAACTTTTACACATGGCGTACCACAAGGTTCTATCCTAGGTCCTCTACTGTTTTTTTATTTACATTAATGATCTTACACATTCTTCTAAAAACGACATTGTTACTATTATTTGTGACAAGTTCACAAGCACAAATCAGCGCCTTCAAATGCACCTCGCAGTTAAATGAAAGTCCTGGCTTGCTGCCGACAGAGTCGGTCAACAAAAAAAAAAAAAAAAAAAAAAAAAAAAATCGTTTTTTTTTTGTTTTTTTTTTAATTTAATTTTTTATTCGTTTAACCGAAAACCGTCCGGTTTTGACTGGCGGTTAAACGGAATTGGAGATATCCGTGATATTACAGCACTAATAAATAGATGAATAATAATAATAAATTACATTTAACAAGCGCTTAATACAATGGGAAGAGGTGCAAAATAATTTGTGAGCGTTATCATAGTTCTATGCAGTTTTATATCTCATGATAAATTTGAAGGAAAAGCAATCCAAGAAACGATTTCTGAATTGTAGCGACAATCGTTCGCCTTTGCTGCTCTTTAATACCATACTGTGACACGTAATATTAATTAATTTTTCCATGACTCGTGATAAATTCGTTTAACAGTTGATTCCCCTCGGTTGATTCTTTTGTTCGGATTATTTGGCGAGGAAAGATTGAAGTGAACGCTCTCGCGCTTACCGACGTTGTATTATTCTTATTTGTTCATCGTCTCTACAGTGCTCTTTGAATAAAAAATGTTATTGTTAGGCTACCTGAAAGAAATAATTGTTAGGAATTTTTGTGGTTGCACCCTGTAGATTATGATGATATGTTTGATCTTATTTTCAGTAACAAGATCAAACACATGATAATAATTTACTGGGTGCGAGCCAAAAAGTTCTGTATAACAATAACCAAAAATGAGGTGCTATTCAATGGGGTGTACACGGTACCGGGTGTGATAAATTATAGAAGACTGAATTTGAACCCGGGCCACAGGCTACCCCCCCCCCCCTCTCTCTCTCTCTTGTCATTGCCCTTCTTTTCCCTAGCTTATTTCTTCTTGCCACGGAGTATGTACATGTATTGTGCATGTGTGTGCCTCGATCATAGAGAAAATATTTACTGATATCGCTGAAATGATTCTTCTCCTTCCCCTTGTTCTTCATCTTGGAAGTAGTTTGCTTAATTTCTAATGATTACTCTCTGTTTGCTAGGACCATCGGGTATAATAATCTGTCAGGGTGCCCTTAGGAGCGCTGGGCCGTTGTAATAAAACGAATCAAGAAAATATTGGAATTTAGGGAATATGATTTTTCAACAACATAAAACAATGGTAAGTATCTACCAACTTCAGATGTATGTTTTATTATGATTACAATTTGAATCATTTCAAGTAACAAAATATTTTAAAGTATTTTGCATTACCTCAAAAATGACGTCAAAGGTAACAGAAGATCGTGTTTTGGCTGGTTTTTTACTGGTTCCGTATTGGCTATGATGTATCTTTCAGAGCGCCATTCGCCCACTTTGCGCACTTTTTCATTTGACACTTTGCAGTGATATTCCGAGTTGCAATACACAAGTGCCCCTCGGAGCCAGATTTTAAAAACCTGTCAAGATGGCAATTTTGGCACGATTTCATACTCTGCGTGAAGGGTTAGTATGGACGGCTGTTAGTGCCTCAGCACGCGTCATGACATGTTCATCATGCACCCAAATCCCATTGCATGGTTTTGCACGCATTGCTTGAGAGCCCTTTCTAGGTCCTCTCCTCTTTCCAAATTTCTTTCAAACTTCGTAGGCGTATACATCCTATTAAGGTCACTGATTTCTTCGTTTTCGTCCAGGCGCTATTTGTACGTTTCTGGTCCGTTTTAAGGCATTTCTTTCTTCCTATCTCCACTGTCCTAAATTGTACAGACTTCCAACAAATTCCTCTAGCTAGTCCAAGAGATGTTCTTTCATCTGCGACGTATAACCTGACCTTCAAAATACCATCTTCGTGCTCAACATTCAAATCTGAAACCGACTCCGTCAAAAATCTATACAATTCTTGAAAAAATGACCCCTAAAAATCTTAAACTGCCATAACTTTCTAATGTCAATTCCGTTTTGTCTCAATTTCAGGGAGTATCTTTATCTCATAACTGCACATAGCCAAGCCAAATTTCAAGCTCGCATGACTAAGCAAGAAGTATACATTGTAAACCTCTGGGAATTGGCTTTTTTTCTGAGGCCGTAGCCCCATCGTTTCTGGCTAAACCTGTACCCTTTTTTTGGATTTAGATACTTAAAGATGTGCCTTATTTCGGCCAAATAAAGAAAATAATATACCCTAACGCCGACCGACTTTGCGAGAATTGCCCTCCAAATAGGCAGATTTCATGAAAATTGTGAAACAACTTCAACTTGCTCTCAAATAACGATCCTTATACCTACGTCAATGAAACTTTCCAGACACATGTATCCATACACGTGACAACGTGTCTGCCAAGTTTGGTAAGATTTGATGACGTCAGCGCAAAGTTATCGCCCAATATGACGATTTTACTATGCATTACGTAGCAGCCCGTTAAATGCGTTCGGTACATTGCGCGCAGATGATAATGGTGTCAAACTAACCGGAATTATACCGAATATGGTATATGTTCACGAAGAAAATTTTGAGTAAATCGCATTTGAACAAGGGTCACTATACGAATTCAGCCGAGTTTCCGCCCGGTTATAACACGTATCAGCTCTGACGTCATATTTTCAGACTGCTTTTCACCCCCTTACAATTCTTAAAGGTAAAGACCAGTATTGAAAACGCACCCCCCCCCTCTCAAGAAAATAAAAAAATGGAAGCTCTTACTACCAACCATGTGTTTTGACTAAGACGTGATTATACAAATTTTGCCGAGAAACCGCCTACTAATTGATATATTAGGTAAATTATTATATCTATTTGGACCTGATAGATATAACGCACGTGTCGCGCACGAGTGTGTGTGTGTGTGTGGGGGGGGGGGGATAGTCCCATACACATTTTCCTGTGTACAGTGATTGTAGCTTTATCAAGACTGGGCCAAATTTCTTAAATGTTGATGATTCCAGAACTTTGCAGTATACACCAATATTTATATGCTAGATAATCAACCTTTTCTGATCGATTCCACAACGTTTCTTTTCACAATGCAATCTCATGACCATAACTGGTCTTTATCTTTAAAAGTCGATTTTAGCACTCTCGCTAACAATGCCTCCTGTTCATCCAAGCGTGAACACATAACACACAAAATGAAACTAATTGATTCGGGATAAAACACTCGTTCATAAGATGTATACTAAAATAATTAGCAGTTTTCTAGGTGTAAACTTTCTTTTGACTCACACTGTATAAGATTTAGAGAATAACGACCAGCATCAATACTGCTCTAAGAAAAGCAGAATTTAACGAAAATTGTCTAATTATATTACAGAGCACTTGTAACTTTTTTTTATTCTCAAGGGGTCTATAAAATACAAGCCATACTTTTTGAATAGACTCCTGCACTATATTTTACCACTGTGCCAATCTTAAATGATTTTTTTAAATAATTGTATAATCATTTGTAAGATGTTTGGTTAATATTATGTTATGGAATTTGTATATATTTCATATTTATTTGATTATGTTATATCATGTGGAAAAAATAAGATACCTTGAAACCTTGAAATATCCAAGGAACAATTGTCATTAGTTTCCTCTCGAAATTAACTCAGTGGGCAGAGAGTTTAAAAAGATATGTGGGAAAATTCAAGCTATTTGCTTCCAGGATGAATGGATGACAAATTTGTCTACTTTGTGCATAAGAGTTGAGTTAGGTGGCATTTGAAAGATTAAAAAAAAAAAAAATCTAGAATCAATAAAGGACAATTGAAATCTCTACTATGTTGTAAGTAATCACATGTTTCAGACGGGTCAGGGGATTTCTTGAAAGTCAGGGAATTTGTCAATTTCTTCTGGAAAGTCATGGAAAATCATTTATTCAAGATATTTTGTTCCGGTTAGCGAATTCGCGATTGGACTTGCCCTGCGTGCATGGCACTCAGATCAACTTCACTTTGTAAATCAGCATCTCACATGACCAATGAGTCATGGAAATTTACATTTTTCTGCTCTGGAAAGTCAGGAAAAGTCAGTGAATTTGAAAATTTGTAAATCCATGAACCCTATACAAACAAGAGAAATAAATGTTATAGAAGGAGAAAAAGCACAAAAATAGAATGTCTTGAAATGGAAAAACAAAAACTAAATATTAAAAATATATCATCTAACATGAAAATTATCTTTTAAAAAAAATAGTATAGATATATATTTTCGTAACAATACATATCAATTTACACCCCCCCCCCCCTCAATATTGATTTTCCACGGGTCGTGCTAGTAAGATATGTTGTGTACCATATTAGTAGGGAGATGGGATTTTCACGTGAACTAGAAACACATTTATTATGACGTCAATTAAGCGCGTTTTCAAATGATTGTGCGTTCATGCTTCCTCAGAAACCGTCTTCTTGAAGAAACGCCGATCCAAAACGCACGTTTTTGTGAGTTTACGATCGGCGTTTACGATCGGCGTTTTATCGGTGATTATACGAAATGAGAAAGGACGCAACAGTGTGTTTTGAACTAAATGCGTAACAAAAGCCTAAAGGTAAGGTATGAGTCCGGGTAAAGGAGTTAAACCAAAGAGAATTATAGCTGTCCTTCCACTCTCGAAAGAAGGCTTCCTGCTGAAAAGGACATTCCGTCACATTATACTCATAAATAAACAGCCTATTTAGTACTGGTAATAACGGAATAGGTGGAGACATAATTATTGCAGATGCCGTCGCATTTACCTTGTTGGATAATACATACGGCACATTTGTTTGTTAAAATCTTATCTGACCATTAATTGCTTCTGAAATCACACTTATTGGTGCACGCAGCGGGAACAGAGCGATAAAATAGGCTATGGGAAATATCACACTTGTAAAATTATGATTAAAGCACCAACTTTGGCACACAAATAAACGGATTGCTGGGCTTAGAATTATAGAAAGGCCTTTCTCAGTTTCTGCCTCCTAAGGATCTTGGTGGCAATCTTACAAAATGGCCGCTATAGAACCACTTTTCAACATTGTTGAAGCAAAGATAGTCCCTTTGGTAAAATGTTTAGAGATAACCTGTTAATTATGTAGAGTTCAGCTTTAAATGCTTCAGAGTTGAAACGTTACCGGAAATGGACAAGAAGTGGAAGTCATGTTCTCATTGATTTAAAAACTGAATACTTTAGGCCCGTGAACTAGTAAGAAATGTTTTTTTGTTTGTTAACGAAGTTTGGCAAGTAAACAAGTTGATTTGTCATTTTGTCATGCTTCGTCGCATTCATAACGGTAACAAGAACGACCCCGTAAATGATCAAGAATCCGTCGCTTTGGGATCTGTGTTAAATGGTAATCCAATCCCTGTAATAATTTTATTTGAATTAAAGATAAAGACCAGTTATGGTCATGCGATTGCATTGTGAAAGAAACGTTGTGGAATCGATCAGAAAGGGTTGATCATCTAGCATATAAATATTGGTGTGAACTGTAAGGTTCTGGAATCATCAAAATGATAAAAAATTGGCCCAGTCTTGGTAAAGTTACAAGCACTGTACACAAAAAGATGTATATGGGACTACGCGACAGTGCGCGATATCTATCAGGTCCAAATAGATATAATAATTTACCGAATATATCAACTAGTAGGCGGTTTCTCGGCAAAATTTGTATCACGTATTAGTCAAAACATATTCTTTCACATGATTGGTAGTACGAGCTTCCATTTCAATTTTTTTTGAGAGAGGGGCGTTTCCTAAACTGATCTTTACCTTTAAAGCTGAAAATCAGAGAAGCGGAATGGCAAAAGATTTATATAAATCGGACCTGTAATAAGTAAGTTATGAATGTTTGACATATGAGATCATGACAGCTATGCTAATATCAAATTAGTAATTCTTTTCATTGGTTTGTGACGTAGTGACCGATAATTCTTTTGTTTTGTCGTCTAACAAAATATCACCTTGAATTTCTATTTTTCTCTCAAGTGCCTAAACTATTTGGGCACTACTCAACATATATTACGAGAAAAGGCAATCCCGAGTCACTACATATTGACAAAAATAAATGAAATTTCTACCATTTTGTGTGTAGGAACAAAAGTTGTCCGGTACTACATGCATCGCTTTTTCCCATGCGTATACAGTGATTAAAACTTAAAAAAAATTCATAACCGTTTTTTGTCTTCAAATTTCGTTAAACTTCTAACCGTCTGCATGCTTCTCTGATTTCTTTTTTGTTGCTTTCTTTTACAGTTGTTTGTTATCGAGGCCGGATTTCCCTTTAAACATGTTTTGCGGTTTAGATTGAGGGATAAAGGTCACACCGAAAGCAAGCGGAAGCCCTCACGTCGGCAGGTTCGCAACATGTTCAGTACTTGTTGTTTTGCCCGAAGAATCGTGTTCTGCATGAAATAATGCCCCATTCTTAAAGGTACTATGTCCCCTTTTGCAGGCCCCAAAAATGTAAAGGTTAAATTTCAATGGCATTTGAAAGATAAGACTGATTTAGAACTTCTTTCAAAAACGAAAGGGCTGGAAATTTGTCTTTTTGTGGGAAAATAACGACGAAATCGACATATGTAAAAAGTTTGATTTTCAGACCCTTGTACGGAATGGTCGTATGTTTTGTGCTGCACAAAGATTCAATCAGTTTAATTTTGGCCATTACAAGAAGTGGGTTGTTGATGTAGACAAATGCTGCATGTACCTGTTACAGCTCATTTTATGTATTTAATTACCAAAGAAAAAATGAACTCAGTCAGTCACTCAATAGTGTCTGACAGTGAAGTCTAGAAAGTAAACGGGTTTCCTTGCATGATATGAATACTAGGACGTTGCTAACGTTTACAGTTTCACAGATTGGACATACATGACATATACATGATGCCTGGAATGTTCTAAAGAATTTGATGTTGGCTGCAAAAGGGACATATTTTCTTTAATATGAAAGGAAAGACTTGGGTGCTGCACGTTTCGACGACACGTTCGATGACACTCTCTAGCGCATACCACGTCAAAGACTAAATACACGTGCTTTAAAGGGCAATACAACCTTTGTAATAAGTTTATTTTGTACGAAAGCAGAAAAATAAGAGAAACAGAATGGCGAAAGATTGAAATAGACCAGACCAATGAAAGGAAAGTTATGGGTGTTGAAAAAACGAAATCTCTAAAGCTGTGCGAATCTCATTTGGCAATTTGGTCACTGGATTGTGACGTAGTCACATACATGTACAACTTTCCCGTTCGTCGTGAAAAGAATTATCATACATTTTTTTTTCCTCCTAAGCGCCTTCTCCCTTGGGGCACTACTCAAAATGTAAAATCATAGTTGATAACTTATTATTAAAGAGACTCCAAAGTCATAGTTTTATTTAATTTTAACATTTAAGTCATTTTGTGTGTCGGAAGAAATGGTATAGTTGTCCGGCAGTTCGTCGCAGTGAAAAGGCCAATTTAGCTAATTTGAATTTGAACAGGTGTTGTAATCACCATGATTAGGCTTCAGTTTTATGACCAACATGTCTTGTGTAATGCTCTGTAATATCATGGACCTACATTGAAAAGTCATCATCTTAGGGTACGTGTATGCCTAGTTTTAAAGGCAGAATCAGCGATTTGAAACACTCATCGTAGACGCTCATCGTAATCGCAGTTCCACGGTGTACTGTTTATGCTCTCTTCTATGGCTCCTCCAGGCATGATTCTCCTGGCTCAAAGCCAGAATCAAGCCTGGAGGAGACAGAGAAGTGCAGTGCAGGGTCTGCAGCTTGATTCGCACACCTACACTGCGCATGCTACGTTGACCCCATTTAAACGCGTTTACAAATGATTGTGCGTTTATGCTTCCCCAGAATCGCCGATCGTAAACGCACCTTTTTGTGAGTTTACGATCGCCGTTTTTCGGTGATTCTACAAAAATGAGAAAGGACGCAACCGTGTTTTGAACTAAACGCGTAACAGATGCCTCATTCTGGCCAGAAAAAGTTGAGCATAAACGTACCCTTAGTGATCTTACATTTCCCTTACCCTCAACGAGACTGTGTGCGAGACTTGTACACCCATAAAACGTCGAATTGTGACATGTAGACTACACATGGAAACTGACGTCCATCTCGTACCACTAATCCAAACCCACCTAACCCCGTAGGCCTACTTAAAGGGAAATCAAAACCAAAATAGACATCTACTCTTAAAGAAAAGCAGAAAAATCAGGGTTACCAATTAATGAAAGTTTCAATTAAATCTGACTTAATATAAGAAAGTTATGATTTTTTAAAAGTTGTAATTCACTATTCGTATGGGCACTTCAAATTAGCTCAAGCAGTAATTTCAATGTGATATATGCCGGACTACTTTCTCATGTGTTCCAACATTTATTTATTTATTTATTTATGCATGTGCACAATTTCACAATTCATTGAAGTTAACATCACATGAAAAATTAATATAATATAACAAATCATTTTCAATTTTACATGGATCATGGATGAATAGGTGTAGAAAAAGAATATAACATTGTTTTATCAAAGACAAGTTGCAACTTATATACAGTTTGAAGAATGAACACACAAAGGTGATGAAACATAAGCAAATAGAGCTTGAATCGTTACAACACCTTTCAAATATATAATATATGACAAATAAAATTCCTAAAGTTTTGTAGTGAACTATTTACACTATTTACAAAGTTAAAAAAAAGAAGAAAAAAAGAAGAAAAATAATTTCGTTAAGCCTAGTAACAAAATTATGTTAGATTTAATTAGAACTGATAAATAGATTATAATGTAAGTAATATCTTACATCTGTGAAATGATAATACATTTGAGTGCTCTTTTAAAGGAGTTTGTTGATTTTATATTTCGAATATCATTAGGTAAAGAATTCCATACATCTGGACCTCTGTGTCTGATTGATTTCTGGGCTAGTGTAGTGTGAGGATTGACCACATGTAAATTCGATGACTGCTTTGTTGAATACGAATGAACCATGTTATTAGGTTGGAACATTGAAGATAATGACGTAGGTAATAATTTGATATTAAAACGGAACATAAATATGGCAATTTGGAGGAAGTTAATATCATCAATCTTTAAGCATTTCAGTTTAACAAATAGTGGGGTAGCATGGTCACGATAACCAGCTTGGGTACATATGCGTACAGCTTTCTTTTGCAGCAGAAGAATATTATTAGTCACACACTTGGATGTTGCCCACAAAATATTACAATAAGAGATGTGTGGTAAAATTAGACTATTATATAGCATTAGTAAAATTCTATCAGAAACAAAACATTTTATTCTATACAGTACGCCAATATTTCTGGAGATTGGTGTAACAATGTGTTTTACATGGTTGCTCCAGTCAAGTTTTTCATTGATATAGACACCAAGGAATTTCGTACATGTCTTTCTCTCTAAAGAAATATCATCTAGTTTAATATTAAGAGCAAGGTTGTCATTAGATTTTCTACCTCTAAAATGAATATAATTTGTTTTAAGAACATTGAGAGAGAGCACATTACTTCTAAACCATAAAGTCAACTTTGGTAGTTCCGAATTTAGTTTCTGTTCAAGAGTGTTGATTTCACGATGAGACAAGAAAACACTCGTATCATCTGCAAATAAGGTATAATTTACAATTTCTAAAATGTAATTAAAAAAAAAGATAATGGCTCAGAGGGGTCTTTTCTTTTTAGAGGACCTATAAGCATTGCTATCTATAATATTTTTTGAGTAGTGCCCCAAGGAAGAAGGAACTGAAGAGAAAAACATATGTTAGTGATGTTTTGTACACGGCAAATGGGAGAGTAATCCACGTCCGACGTCACAATCCACTGACCAGACTACCAATTTGAGCTTCGCATAGACTTTGTGATCTCATATTTCAAATATTCATAACTTCCTTACTATTGATCCGATTCATTTCAAACTTTTGCCACTCTATTTTTGTAATTTTTTTGCATTTATAGAAATATTTAGCTTTTATATAGCGCTAAATACAAATGTCTCTAAGCGCTTTATAAATATACTATTACCTCGGTCATTGGATCCAGTGCTTGCCCACACACACTGTGTGCACAATCTCCACTCCCTGGGGAGCATTCCAGCCAGGCGTTACATGACGCCCACAAACTGTTTGACCAACAATGACGGTCGCATCCTACCGGGTACCCATTTAACACCTGGGTTGAGAGTAGCAAGTGCATGTTAATATATTGCCAAAGGATATAGTGCCGTGTCGGGATTCAAATCAACTCATTATTCAATTTTAATTCAATTCAAAAAAGGTTTTTATTATAGCACAAACATGGTTCATACAAATACAATTTTACATGAAAGACAGCCATTGCTGGAATATTCATGTTAAAGATATACATGTAAAAAACTAGCGATATAGAAAATAAGACTTAGATTCTGTAACTAAAAACCATAAACACACCGTCGAAGTTTCCAGAAATACAACAAAAAAATGAGATGTTATTGTTTACAAAGTCGATACATGCATGGTAAATAGATTAAGATACTTTATCTACATTTTAAACCGCCGACTCGGGGGAGGAGACAAACTCTTAGTATACCTGCAATAGCGATAAAAGTAAAAAAATAAAAAGTTTTTAAACTTTTGTTGAGTATTATCAACTAAAAATGACAGTGGGTTGTTTTGATATATTCTTGTTTTGAAATTAAAATTGTTGATAAGAGTTCGGATTGCCCTTTAAAGGTTATGCAAAGTTTTGGGAAATTTTGAAAAATTTGATGAAGAGTAATTACAATTTTGATATACTTGGTTGCCCCTGTGGATGTCTTATACGCACCAGAACATTTTTGCTTTCGGGAAATTTAATAATCCAAAATTTACCGTGCATGGGGTTTCATATATTTCAAATAGCGCCTAAGGCCATTCCATGGTAGCTGCGACCATGAAAATATCAGAATATGCAGTTACATACAATTTCCAAACGGGATAAGCAAATCGGTCGATTGTAGTCAAGAAATATTGTTTTAAAGCTAGAGTAATATCATTCTTGAGAGGGAGCTATACTACATGAAGAGTTTATTATTTACAATTTTATCACTTTACAGACTATTTCAACCGCGACAACGATCATGGAATATTGTCAAATCGCATATGCTTTGAATGTGTTCATTTAAACCAAATTCATGACCCCATACCAAAACCTTGTATTACCTTTAACCTTAACTTTGAAACCCAAACTAAACCCTATTTGCAACCCTGTCTCTATCTTTCATGCAAGTCCGGGATAATATTAAGAATGCTGAACAATCAGTCTTCCCCATGTTTGGATTTAAATTAGGTATATGCCTAGCCTCTTGTCGATGGCCCTGACGCTGTTGGATTCCGTAAATCATGGCGAGCGAAGCGAGCCAGAGAACCGAGGCGCTTGCGCTGAGGGCATCTCAAGAAGTGTTCTGCATTTCTTATGTTTTTCATTGTTTGGCGAATATTCCGACCCAACCGAAGTCCGGTGAATATCGTCCAATCAGAGAGAACTACTATGACGTAATATCTACCGCTCTGTGCGGATTTCCTCCGTGAGAGTGAAATTGGCCGCCTTTCTCCCGCGGCTTTGTTGGGAAATCGCTGCGGTGGTTACATTATTTACGCATAGACCTACATGCATAATTCAGTAGGAATCGGGTCTCATGGATATATAATTCAGATCATTTGTTAAGAGGCCCGATTCCAACAGCGCCAGGGCCATCCACAAGAGGCTAGTATATGCCCTACCCCAAAATCGAAACGTAATGGCAGATTGCACTGAAAGAAAGCAGGAAAATCAGAGAAGCAGCCTGCACGATAGCAACTACTTCCAAACATTAAACGCACGAGTGCGCACTCGCAAAGTACAATGTATAGTACTCGCATGGAACCCAAGTCGGACGTGCGAGCAATATTCGTGGGTTTGATGTTATTAGAGGGTCAATTTTTTGTAATCAACATTTTTTTTCACCCGAAATTTAATTTTTGGTGAAATCTAATTTCTTCCCTCAAATTATTTTACTTTTCCTCAAAAAATTTTTGTCTCGATTTTTTTTTCGTCAATTTTTTTGTCTCCCTTTCTTTCCTAAAAGTGTTCTTGTCCTCGGAAAAAAAATTTAGGCCAAGAAAAAAACGGACCTCACCTAAATTTACAAAACAAGGCTATCTAATATAACAGATATTGACTGGCAGGGGTATATAATATAACATTCTTCGGACCTGAAAATATAACTCCCTTCAGCGGTCCAAAGAATTTAATACACCCCTTTGACAAGAAATGTACAAAGGAGAAATTAATAACATTTTTTTTACACATCCAACTGGAGAGTTGTTCATGACTACGTAACAGTCACTATGAATATGACTGACAAAGAAAGCAGACAAAATATACAGTTCATCAGGTAGACAAAGGAACATCCCTTCACAGCTATTATGTAAAAATGTGTAGAACAGGTGAATATGCATGTGACACCTGTTCTACACATTTGTACATAATAGCAGTGAAGGGATGTTCCTTTGTCTACCTGAGGAACTGTATATTTTGTCCGCTTTCTTTGTCAGTCATGTTCATAGTGAATTCACTGACCAAATAGCCAATTTGAGATTCGCATAGATATAGCGATCGTATATTTCAAACATTCATAACTCTTATTTTTTCTTCTTCTAACTTTCGCCATTCTGTTTATTTTTATGTTTTCAAAGGTTGGGGTGCCCTTTTATTGTGCATGTAGATCAAGATAGGCGTAAGAGCCCCAAAGTGTTCAGACGTTGGGTAAAACGTGCCGTTAAAGGTACTATGTCCCTTTTGTAGCCAACCTCAAATTCTGTAGAACTTTGCAGGAATCATGAATATGTCATGTATGTCCTATCTGTGAAATTTGAACGTTAGCAGTCACTGTTTTATTCAAATTATGCAAGGAAACCCGTTTACTTGCTAGAATTCACTGTCAGACACTATTGAGTGACTGACTGGCTTTTTCTTCTTTAGTAATAACATACATAAAATGAGCTGTAAAGGGTACAGGAGCATTTGTCTACATCAATAACCAACTTCTTGTGATGGCCAAAATTAAACTGATTGAATCTTTGCGCAGAATAAAACGTATGACCATTCAGTACAATGGTCTGAAAATCAAGACTATTACTTATTGGCTCTATAGCTCATAAGTCGATTTGACAACTAATAGTCGTTATTTTCCCACTTGAAGACATTTTCAAGCCCCACCTTTTTTAGGGAAGTTCTAAATTTGTATTATCTTTCAAATGCCGTTGGAATTTAACATTTTCATTTGTTTGGCCTGCAAATGGGACATAGTACCTTTAAAGGCACCTTCATGGGTTTCGTACACTGCAGTCCTCATACACACTTGGCGTGCTGTATTACCCACTTGTGTGTGTCCAAATTTTAAGACCCGCCTGGATCTAAGATTCAAGATTCAAGATTTATTCATTCCATTCAATAAAAAACATATATGTATATAAAAGATAACACAAGTGTAAAAAAAAAAAAAAAAAAAAAAAAAATACAAGTTATACAAACAGTCAGAAGGTCACTGATCAGTACATTTAAAGGTAAAGAAATCAAATGGAATCAAATGGATCTTGCATGGCATTCGAAGAGTAGGCCTATGTGCAGAATATTATAGTGAAGGCACTCCATACGGGGGGGGGGGGGGGGGTGGTTCTTCAAACAGGTCGAGGGTGTGAACTAATTAAAAAGGTAAGACAATGATTAAAGTGATTAAAGGGTGAGCATAAGTTATTAAATGCATTGTTAAACAATGTTGAACAAATCTGAGATGCATGGCCCTACGTATTATCAGTGTCTGTGATAAAGTGTAAATATTAATTGAAGCCCTTAACAAATCACGCTTTAAAATGATCAAGAAGTGCCTCAAGAATTAAAAATTCTTTGAGTGACCGGTTTTACCATAATCGTTTCCCCCAATAGACTAGTTTTTTTTTTAAACCGTTGGGAACACAGTATTTGACATTTCGACGATCGGCTTGTACAGGTCATGGGACTCCTGACTGACCTAAAGGTTTATAATTGCAGCATGAGCTAACTCCAGGATTTTGTTGAGAATCTGAGGCAAAGATACCCAATCCCTTTAAGACCTGTAAGTCGTACGATTTTAGTCTTCACTTTTGGATCAATAATGCCCGTTAGCGGTGTATGCGGCGACGATCTCTGGACAGGCAGCTCACACAATGACAAGATAAGAATAAGGCATGGTGTCAAAAACTATAATTAACAAACCTGTATGTCCCATTATCAGGGGTCTTGTTAATTATTTTTGAAGGAGGTAATTTGAATTTTATAGGAGGTACCATCACTGCGAGGGAGCGAAGCGACCGAGGGGGGGAGGGTGTGTGAGGGGGGTGTCCCCCCTCCCACGGTAGGGACCTTTTGGGATTTTCCACTTGAAATCGTGCAATCTGGTGCATACCTAAGAAGAAAATTTGTAGTTATCTTTCCTACCTTGTATTACACATATATTGTAATAAACACACATATTGTTCATGTTTAATATTACATGAACAATCATAACTCATAAGAAAAGTTATTAAGTTGATAATTATTTATCACTTTGTACCATTACTTTGTAATTTTTAATTAAACTGAGATGATGCACCATACTCAATCTTTCTACATCATGATTTGTTGAATACATGTACAGTATTTAAATAATGGGCAGCAGAGGCTAGATTTTGATTTTTTTTTTACTTGTGACTTTTATTTGGCTCCCCATATGAATTCTCATTTAATTATTTTTTTTTGACATGAAATTATTGAATACATTTAAGAATTTACTTCAGTTCCTGTTCATTTTATAATGTTATATCACTGTTTTTCCTAACAAAGTGAAGACACTGTATATTTGTTTATTCAACTTTTTTAAGGAAATAAATGAAAATAAAATAAATGAATTAACGGATTGGCTTCCGATTGCGATCGGAAGTTAGTTTTGAATATTCGCGGAGCGCGAGCCTGCATATATCATGCGAGCTAGCTGCGGGGATCCGCCGGGGACGGCCGTGGCCGGCCTAAACTCAGCCGAGTTCAAAACTCTGTTGCCGATTTGCGCATCTCAGAATCTAAAGTACGTTGTCTCTAGACATTGCACGCACGTGTATAGGCCCCGGTTTCCGTGATCTTCAAATATCAAATCGGCAACGGATAGTTTGGTTACAGCGAGCTAGCTTCAGTTTTGTTATGATCAGTGTGTATATATTTTGTGCAGTGCATGCATCGTCTTCTCGCGTGCACATCGGGATCGCAATGGGGTAGGGACGGGCGGGCTTGGCCGCCGCGCTGTGGGGGGAGAACTGCGATGTAACGTTAGATAGATAGGTCTAGGTAAGTACGGACGACGTCGCATTCGTGATCGTAAGGGATTTCGTCGACTGCGGCCGTGTATGTGCGGCACTAATTATATCTTGGACGAAATTAAGGAAATTTTGGATTAGCATTGATTTAGATCTACTTTCTGTGATTTTTGCAAGGTTTATTATAGGAATTATAGCCGGTAAGAAACGAGTGAATAGGCGGCAAGTTTTACCGGTTACCGGCTTTAAACGACAGCCCTGCATTATAAACTAGAAACAAAAATTACCCTGAATCTTTACACGTAGAGCCCCTAAAGTGCCCATGTCATGCGAGAATCCACTCCGACGTCACGACATTTGAGAGCGTCAAAGTCATCGTCAGTTCCTGACGTAATCTACGTCAGCAATGATGACGCCGCATGCATTGACCGTGGTCACAAGATCAGCAGTGTATCAAGATGATTAGGCATACGATTTTCGAAGGACAATATTATTTACCTCACATCAAGTCGTGTTTCTGTCAGACTATCGTTGGCGTAATGCAATTTTTTGATATCCTTTTTTTTTTGCTGTGCCTTCATGCCTACGAGAGGAGGAATTGGGTTCACACAATGTAAGCCATTTCCCCCCTCCAGTTATGAAGCTTATAGTAAAACATTCACATTGTTTTCCCTCCAACTGTAATACTATGCAAGTATGCATACATTTACGGAATTTTGTCCCGCATGGAAATAAGCTGCATGCTGATATTGCTTTTTCCAAAGCACCCACAGGACGTTGTCAATAATCCGCAGACCGCATCCGTCCTCCAACGATCACGTGATTTTAAAGAGGGTATACAAGCGGGAGCATGATGGAAAATTCCATTATTGGTAAACAGAGAGACAAGCACGGGGCAGACATAGTCCCCGTCGAATGAAAACCATTACAGCTGTGGCGTGTAATTTTCTCAGAAACAAAGTGGCCGTACATTCACGACCAGATGTTTTGATTGAATATCCTAAAAATAATGTTAAATATTTGCCGTAAGGCCAATACTATAAAATGTCTACGAATTATGTGTACGAATTATTCTACATAATATATGTATTATGATAACGTCACTTTCCCTATTTAACACCCGTTTTGATAGCAGGTTTAATGGTATGAACACAAGTTTTTCAAATTATTTTTATTTACTAAAACATTATAAAAAAGGAAAAAATAGGGCTGAAATGATCGAAATTCAAGACTAAAGAGTCGAGAGAATGAATCATCCTCCAGACATTAAAGTCTGTTCAAGGGGCCATCCTTCTATAAGGGCCATCTGCACGTTGTTCTCACTTAAGAGAGAAATTTATGTTGTTGAACCTGTCAAATGCCACTGTTTTTTCCCCTCCTTTTTTGCGTTTTCTGACCGCCACAGCATATTTTTTTTACCTGGTCCAAATTGGAGAGCTTTAAATTGGCCCCAAGCCAAACAGAAACACGAAAGTTTGATATCTGTTCATGAGGTTAGTATAAAGGCCGAATGTAAATGATTGATGACTACTTAACGGCGACCATCGTGTAAATAAATGCGAAATATCTGACATTTCAATGAATCAAAGGCTACCCTACCTACCATCATATCCAGTAATAAATACCCAGACGCGTGAAATATGATATGATTTGCAACTATCCCGAAACGGTATAGCTATACCGTTTCGGGATAGCCATACGATGAAATTGTGTGTGTGTGTGTGTGTACGCTTACTATAAAGAAACGTATATATGCGGGTCTGGGCATCGTTTCAAACTAGAACTCGATAACCATGGGCGTAAATCTGCAATTGATACCTATTGTTCAGGGGGGGATGATCTATTCATTCATCCCCCCCCCCCCCTGCACAATAGGTATTACGTAAGGATTTACGCCCATGTCGATAACGAATCAAGGAATTTTGTGGACGTGTGGTCGAACTAGAATTACGGTATAATTGGGCGGGGCTCAACGTGACCGCGAGCGAAAGGAGACCTGACCTCTCATTTCCGCTTCGGTTCAGTAGCAAACTGCGGAACTATACGACGTTTCGATGTAGAGTTTTGGATTACTTGTTCTTGTTCGCTATACGATGATTCTTTATACGACGTTTCTTTATAGAGTTTCGGGATAATTGTTTTTTATGTGGACCCCGCCCCCCCCCCAAAAAAAAAAAAAAATCAGTATTATTTTAGGGTACGCATATGCATGTTCCCTCCCTTTGAAAACACCCCCATAGGTCCGGTGTGTAAAGTCAGTACGGACCGATTTTGTGTGTGTTACGAGCCGGATTGTGGTCGTCAAAAGTACCCCTTTACCAGGAAGCTGTAATGGATCCCGTCCAAGAAGCCCCTTTGAAGTCATCCGTGGCACCGCGCGTCTTTTGTTTCCCCTACCGTAATCCCCTTAATCCCCCTCCGAAACCCTAGTAGCACTAAGTCCTCCCTTTCCACCCACAGTCCAGCCCAGCGAGCACGGCGGCTTTTGCTTTGCCGGCCCGTACTTGGGGTGAATAGTGGTGATAACTTGACAACTTCTAGCCCTCAATCAACAAAAATAATGCGCAAACATAATACAATTTAATTTAGTTCTTAAGGGAGCTAAACCTTTGGACTACCTTTCTAGCTATGTACAAATTTCGGAAAATTTCGGAAAATGTAAATAATTAGATGTGAAAATCATGATGATGAAAAGCTTTCATTCGCTCTAATTCACGATTTCCTTGGCCGATTTCGCTGGTTGAAATGTCTATGTCTTCAGTAGAGTTACCCGGGAACGGAAAAAGCATTGGATAACCAATAGAAAGTTGCATTAGTCATAATGTGTGAATTCTGTATTTTATATGTAATAACTAAATACATCTTCACTGAACATGACCTAATTTTTGCGGCTCGCATGGCTTCAAAGCGGGATGCTTGCATATTTTTGCAAAAGAGTGAATAGAGAACTTGGGGAAGCAGATGGCGTTGCGTAACATTTCGTAATATTTGGAATGCCAGAGGGGGACTTAATCTTGAATATTTTTCCCTCGGAAAAATTCTTTCAAAGACGGTATCTCCGTTCATTACAACTTCCTGCCTTTACCGGACATTTTTGGAACATGAATGCGGTCCCTCCGTTCCTGGAGTGAGGGAAGGGGGGGGGGGGTGGACACGCTGCCAGTAATTCCATCTGTTTTGTACTCGCGTACATCCGGTCATTTTACTCGGGAGAATGCTTGCCATTTGGGTTTCCGCGTTTCTAGAATGCCATCAAAGCTTATTGAATCGATCTAAATTAACCTCTTGACTCCCTTCCAAACCAGAATAAAACCACCAATTTCTTTACGGAACATAGCGGAAGTCTGATGTTTTCATAGAATTCCTTCTGATGCCAAAGACTAGGACTACGACTACTGGAAATCCTAGAAAGCAAAAGTGTAATAAATCCTTGGGATAAGAGAGATTTACACATGCTGAGTCGACCCCTGAACGAGGATGACAAAGCAGTAATGTTACCAGTAGAACCTTTAAAGATGAAGTTGAGGTCTGGTCATGCGATTGCATTGTGAAAGAAACGGTGTGGAATCGACCAGAAAAGGTTGATCATCTAGCATATAAGAATTTGTGTGTATTAATTGCAAGGTTCTGGAATCATCAAAATGATAAGAAATTTGGCCAAGTCTTGGTAAAGTTACAAACATTGTACACAGAAAGATGTATATGGGACTACACGAACACGTGGCGTAAAAATCCTACCCCGAGTTTTACGATGTTACATGATTATTTAGAATATAAAGGCATTTGAAGAGCCATGCTTTTCAGGGAACATGTCTTATCTGATGTCTTTCCACACTTGCCTAATAAGAATGATAACGCTCACAAATAATTGTTCATCTCTTCCCAGAACCCAACCTTCTCTTTAAGCTAGACTTCCTCAACGTATTTTCTTGAGCATAGCCTGCATGTATTTTTTTTAGCTGAACATATTGAATGTTCCGTGTTGTCACCAAAGATTCCGTGACGCGATACAAAAACGGTACGGATTCCTCTTTTCTAACTGCACCGATTTTCATTCTATCGGTGTCACACCGATGAAACGTGCAGTTAGAAAACGTTCGGGAGAAAAAGGCGATTAAAACAGCGATTAAAATGGTCAAAGGTCGCAGTATACGCGCGCTTTATCGTAACCAGCTGTGTTTGTTGACTTATGGTTGAACATGCTGCATGCTAGCTAGATAGAGCGCGGGCTTAATAATTACGCATTAATTCTTCACTTCCGGCATGGGCTCGCCACAGCGAGAGAATTTCATCAGCAGTTAGAAAGCAACAGGGGAAAAACTGCGGTTTCACCTTTGTTTACATAAGGAAAATTCAATCGGTATTTTCATCGGTGTGACTCCGATAGAGTGCAGTTAGAAAAGGGTATTAGTATAGCCTTCTCTATATTGCTCAATTAATCGCGGACTCTGCTTGCATAGACTACGCCGACGGATGATGCTATAAATGTGCTAGTCTGCGTGGGGTCTAATTTTAGTCCCTTGAAAGTCATATGATATTAGGGTTATTATGCTTGCCAGAATTTAAGCTAATCGCTTGGAAACGCAATCGCTCTTTATAAGATTCATCTGCCAAGAAATTGCCTGGGAGTATTACCTCCAACGCGGAAGCACAATAACAAGCGGATATAATAGAGCTAATAATGGACAAAATGATAAGAGGGTTTATAATAGAAAGCATACTTTCTACGTCCCGGCTGTACCACAAACTCTACTTCATGTGAGCCAATATTCTATGCGACTTGATACAAATTTAATAAAGTTACCAAAGTTTCCAATATTATTTGTTCAATTTATCCATGCAAATCTATATTTTGAAAGGAAAAAAATCTTAACAGAAGAGGCGTAAATATTCACTCTTGAATGTTAAACGCTTATAAACCTAAACAACAACAACAACAACAAAGGCAGTGAAAAGAAAATGCAAGTGAATGGCATTAAAAAAAAGATATCCAATATAGCCTACACTCATTGAAAAGCGTGGGCGATTTACAGGTCACAAGCGGTTAACGTATCTCGTACGCACGTGGTGATAGCGCGCTATCGACATAGTCTACTTCGCCAGACCCCTTTTTTTGCAGGAATTAAAATATTTGCCACTTAAATTAAAGGTACTATGTCCCTTTTACAGGCCAAAAAAATGAAAAGTTTATATCCTGACGGCATTTAAAAGATAATACTAAATTAGAATTTCCTTAAATAAAAGGGGGCTTGAAAATGTCTTTAAGTGGGAAAATAACGACTGTTAGTTGTCAAATCAACTTAAAGGGATCGTTTAACAATGTTAAATCTGAGATACACGGTCCTACATGTTACCAGTGTCTGTGATATGGTGTAATATTGAAGCCCTAAGAAAAATTGCGCATCAAAATGATCAAGAAGTGCCTCTTAAAAGTAAAAATCTTTGAGTGACCGGTTTTACCATACTCGTTTTCCCACTTAGACTGTAGTTTTATGAAAACCGTTTGGCAAACGATTTTCAAAATTTGTAATTCGAATCATAAATATCTTGATAATCAGACAGGCGATCGGCTTGTAAAAGTCATGGGGTTCCTGACTGACCTAGGGTGCGTTTATCGTGTCTTGGCACTAGATATGTACATATCGAACCCCACTATACGATCGTGATATGCGGGATGTCGCGTTTATCGTCTCTTCACGATTCAAAATAAAGGCCCTGTCTCTGCGCAGCTGCTTTGCGCCGTTTGACCCGGGAGGTCAACTACACACATATGCTTCTACAACATGACACAATACATGGCACGCGCTAGCCTCCGAACCGGAAATTAACCTGGGAGGTCCGATTTGTATGTGGGGGTCAAATCAGCTTTGCGTTTATCATCTCTCAGAAACGTGATTTTGGCTGTATGTCACATTCAAAATACACCTTTTTGCGTCTTTAGATATGCAGAAAGGACATACATGACATATTCATAATTCCTGCAAAGTTCTTCATAATTTGATATTGGCTGCAAAAGGGACATAGTATCTTTAGTTCTAATTCTCGCTGACAAAACATTTAATTAGGCCTACATGTATAATTTTTAAAAAAATGGACAGCTTTCGCACTGTTCACTAAAACATCAGCGCCATGTGAATGTGTCATCCCGTCACAAAATCGATCCCAACAATTGATTTTGTCACAAAAGCAGATTCCCACGGTGATATTGTGACTAAATCAATCTAACGCAGTGATTTTGTTACGCAATATCACAGTGTGATCTTTCAACGTAATCCCGCGATTGATTTTGTTTGCAGAATTACATGCACCTGCATGTGAATGAGTTCGATCACGGAATCAAACCCGCGGGTGATTCTGTGATAATTCACTGAACATTAATTTAGTAGGCCTTAATTATTTGATGGTTTTATTTCCGAAATTCATATATACATACACGTCTTAAAAACATACATATAAAACACATTTCAAATGATAAGATGATCCCGTTCTTCCATAGGGCCCAAAAGCAAAAAAAAAAATAATAATAATAATTTTCAAATAATATCAATTTTCAATTTTTTTTTAAATTTTGTAAAAATTCATTTCTCTCATAAAGAAAACTTTACATAATCTATAACATTAAATACAAAATAACAAATAATCTTCAACTTTGCA
Organism: Strongylocentrotus droebachiensis; assembly: GCA_035222895.1. NCBI lineage: Eukaryota > Metazoa > Echinodermata > Echinoidea > Camarodonta > Strongylocentrotidae > Strongylocentrotus > Strongylocentrotus droebachiensis. Next base: position 3,121 of record JAVYIG010006743.1, on the reverse strand, counting down.
AGCGAGCAATTACTTATAAAGTTACAAATACATTTTTCATATAAAATATACTTCCAGATGAAGTTACACATTTACAGAAGAAAAGTATATACATAAACAAAATTGTAGTTTCACATTTCCATCAAATTACACATAATTTTTTTAAAAACATTTCCTCGTTCAGCTTGCATAATTATAGATTTTCAATTATTTCTTTTCTTTTCCACAATAATTTTCATAATACCCAAAGTATCTTTGGGTATCGTGATGGTCTCATCTTGTTGACGTGGCCAAAGAATCGCAGTCGTTTTTTTTGGGCTATCTTGTCCAGAATGGTTTCATCCAGTTCTAGAGTCTTCCGAATTGTTGTGTTTCTTATTTTATCTAGTCTGGTTACACCCAAGATTTTTTGGAGGCAGATCATTTCGAAGGTAAGGAGCCTGTTCTCATCTTCTTTTTTTCAGTGTCCATGTTTCTGATCCATACATAAGGATGGATAGGATGAGTATAGTTCAAGTTTTGTGACATCTCTAATGTCATCACTACAGATAAAAAGCTATACCATATTACACCCTCTCTGTCTCCAATGACATGAGAACGAATATTACGCAATTCTTGCTAGACAACATGGAATGTATTTGATTTACATCTCGGTTCAATCATAAACGTTACGTCTATGGTTCAATTAAAGACAGATCTTCAACATGCCGCGCACCAACTTTCGATGTTACACCAGATTTCGAAAACAAATGCCTAAACCAAGCGCAGGATTTAAAATGTTAGTATAATAATGTTATTCCTATGTTCATGTCGTAACCATTTATGTGTTTTACCAGGGGGGTGTGAGTTTAAACTCGCACCTCCCTGGTTTTACCATTTCAATCTATACCGCCCGTAAATCGGGTTTGTGACACGCCTATTTTCATTTTGGGGCAAGTGACCCGAAACCGGGATTTGACCTTATTACTCTACCTTCTCCACTTCACCCTTTTTTCTTGGTGTAGTTTAGCCTGTATGGAAGGTCGACCATGCACAGGTCAGCGTTTAAGGTAAAGACCAGTATTGGAAACGCCCCGATTTCAAAAAATGAAATGGAAGCTCTTATTACCAATCATGTGAAAGAATATGTTTTAAATATTGAAAGTCATGCCATGTTGATAACAAATTTTACGGGAAACCGCCTACTAATTGATATATTTGGTAAATTAGTGTATCTCTTGCCTGTTGAGGGATATGAAATGCATGTGTCGCGCACGTGTGTGTAGTCCCATATACATGTTTCTGTGTACGGTGCTTCTATATTTATGAAGACTTGGCCAAATTTCTTATCATTTTGATGATTCCAGAACCTTGCAGTACATCTATGCTAGATGATCAACCTTTTTTGATCGATTTCACAACGTTTCTTTTACAATGCAATCGCATGACCATAACTGGTCTTTAGCTTTAAAGATATTGGGTATCTTTGCATCAGATTCTAAACAAAATACTGGAATTAGCTCATGCTGCAATCATAACCTTTAGGTCAGTCAGGAATCTCATGACCTTTACGAGCCGATCGTCTGTCTGCATGATTATCAAGATATTTATGATTGGAAATCGTAATTTCAAAAACCGTTTTCGTAACGGTTTTTATAACATTACAATCTACTGGGGGAAATGAGTATGGTAAAACCGGTAAATCAAAGATGTTTTACTTTGTTGAGGCACTTCATGATCAATTAAAGCGCTTTAAAAAACAAAATAAGGGCTTCAATATTTGGCCAACACCAGATCACAGACACTGATAACACGTAGGGCCATTCATCTCAGATTTGTAAAACTTGAAACATTGTTAAACGATGACTTTAATATATCGTTTGTACCTCGCAAAAGATGGCGATGGTGGGCAGTTGCCTGATTTATATAATTCCATGCATGCCCTATAATCCTCTTAACTTGGGTGTGGGGGGGGGGGGGGGTAGGTAGGCCTACAGTAAGTTGGACGGTTGGACTGAATGATCCTGGCATGCTCTGTTTATTCATGATCTTTTGAGCGTTATGTAGGCCTATGTTTAGTTTCCTGGAAAGGAAGTTGTTCGTTGGATTTTTTTGGCGTTCAGTCATATAATTCGACCCTCGTGTCGTTCAAATAGTAAGTTTAGTCTGGTAGCTAGCAGTCGAGTGTTATTATAGCCTAATAAACTTGCTTGATAACTGGAGATCATCATCATGTAGATCAGTGTCCCGACCCGTCCAACCCTGTTAAAAAGGAAGGTGATCGATGAGCCTTTTGTAATCACGAATAAGCCGCGCTTAGGCTGCTATAATGACTCTATCTTTTAGGGCTTCAATGTCCCTTTTATTACGTAATAGCATATTAGGCCTACACACTACAATGACTGCCACTTAACGTATTCGAAATCCCACGCGGATTATAGGCCTTGGCCTATTGTTGAAATGCTTTTATAATGCACCACTGCAGCACTACTGATCACCGGCGAACTATTACTAATCGAGGACGGACCAATGTCTGCCTTGCACTGCATGCCCTCAACTCGTGATCGGAACTTTCCACAATCCCTCGAGGTTTTGTTGCTGGCACTCCTGGCAGTGATCATGGCTGTGCCAAAACCGAACGACCTGAAATCTTGAGCTGAGTCGAGTGAGAAGTGCGCGTAGAGCTGAACTATATTAATTATGAAGACATCGCGTTCAGCGCGTTGCTTAATTAAAATTAAAATTTGCTTGAAATGATTAAATTTAGGCCCTATATTATTGTCACTCGAATTGTTATAATCAAATCGCTGGTAAAGGCTCACTTGAGTCGAATCTGTAATAAATGATCGAACAATACTAGTCATTAAACAAATTGCCATACACACAGCAGAGCGTTTTCTTTTTTAAGTATTATTCTTTTAAATATCCTGTATATATTTAAATGGACCACTTCAACAGTATTGAAGACGAAGTGGAACATGTTATCATGGATGATAAGCTTCTTATTCATTAGACTAGTTTAATCAAATTTGCAAGCCCCAATCTCATATTCCATGCGATAGCAAACGCGTCACCTGCCATAGATTAAACCGCATTTATATGAGTACTGTTCAGGGCAGACATTATCCCTTTCCTTGTTTGTCCAAGCATGCGCAACGTCGTT